>PVIJ01003262.1:104002-139142 GCA_004024925.1 Scalopus aquaticus
TTCATGGATATTCAAAGAAAGGGGAGGTCAGGGGAAGTAGTTGAAAGGAGCCTTGGAAGATGGATGGGACTTTGAGAAGCAGCAGAGGAGGGAGGGTGCTCTGGGCAGTGATGCTGAAGCTCTCTTCAGGGAATACTGAGTAATCTGGGCTACGGCTCAGGATATGACTGAAGTCAGACTAGGACAGTAGTTGAAATCACACTGAGAAACACTGAGAAAGACCAGTAAGGTTGTACTTAATTTGACAAAGGCAGGATAAGAGGAGAAGGTAAGATACAGGGAACTCATTTTTTAGGAAGTTTGGTTAGGCCAGACTTATGGGATAGTAGTGTGGGCAACTTCAGTCAGTCCACAATGTCAGAGGACCTAGTGGATGGATTCAGTGAGAAAGGAAAAAGACCCCTGAGGGTACCTGGAGGTGAAGAATGAGCAATGATAAGATCAAAAACTACACACTAGAGAGACTGGACTAATTGTGACTACCTCAATCTATGATTCTCAACTGCCTGGGGTAGGGTTTGGGCTTGGGAGTGCAGAAAGATGAGGTGAGGTCAGCAATAAAATTTGCTTTGAAAGAGCATCATTACTAATTGTTTTTGCAATAAAGATTTCAAAAAATATCACTTTGTGCAATTCCTTCGGGGATGGGGATCTGCCCCCCTCCCCCCTTCCCCCCGTTTTTTTATTTATACATACAAGCTGGGGTACAGGCCAGAGTTTTGGGGCGGCGAGAGGGTTCACCAGAGACAGAGTGGGGAGCAGAACAGGCAGATCAGAAATACACTGCTGGGGGAGCAGCGGGCGAGGCAGGAGAGGTCTGCCGCACCATGTGGGATTCTCCCCGGCTGGGCGTCCAACTCGCCAGCTCCACAGCGTAGCGCTCAACCGCTGCGCCACCAGGGAGGCCCCCCTCCCCCTTTTAAAAGTGACACACTCTCATCTCCAAGGTCCTTTCTAGTTCTAACCGCTTTTGGATAACTTTATTTAATGGATGAGTAAACTAAGGCTAAAAGAGGTGACAACGCTCATCAGCAAGAGAGGGGGAGCTATTACATGCTGAACCTTCTAATTTCAGGGTAGTGTTCATTCCATTGTAACATCTAGCTGTGGTGGTTTCCATTGTACCAATGTAACCATTTAGGAGAGGTAAGAAAGCTGGAAATGCTCACCAGGTAGAGCCAGGTATTCACTCCCTGTAGTGCTGCTTTCTGTCTGTCCTGCATTGCAGGAAAGATGAATCTGTGAAAGGCAGGTCTTCTGTCAGAGTTCCTTACTGGGTTCAGTATTATTTTGACCCTGCCACACTTCAAATCATGACCATATACACCTATAGGAGTATAGGACCTCAAAAGGATAACATACTGAAGCAGTGTACACAAGCCACATTCTAACATCTCTCCTATCATCAGTCCTAAGTCATATATATTTCAGACTTTTAAAATAAGCACCTGTTTAGAATAGCCTACTGGTTTATTAATGTCTTGAGCTTTTTCTATTTATATTAATTTACCTAATTCCTGTATCTTTCACCAGTGCACATTTCTCACAAACTTTGAGGAGACTTTATGAAAATCAAAGAGCATTTTTCCTCAGTAATGTTTTCACAGTTATAACTTTTAAGAACAATGTCTTAAAGAGACGTTTTGGGAATTATATTCCAGAACATATTATCTTCATGGTCTTCCCTCTCGTAGGATGGATAAATTATCTTTAGAGTTGCACTGAATTTTCAAGTTTCAGTAGAAAAGATAAACATCCCACTGACAGAAGCTGCAGGAGTAGACTTCAAGCAGTCTGAAGCTTAGATGTGCCATGGATGGCGTGTCTGGGGGTGATCATGGGAAAAAGACCAATTCTCCCAGGAGGTACTCAGGAATGGGAGTGAGTGACCAGTCACTTGTGTCTACTGAGCTTCCAGAGCATTTGGGAGGGGAGGGCAGTGGAAGGGTTTACAAATCTTTCCTGAGAATGGAACGAGAGACTCTTATACACTGAATGAGAATCAACCTTTGTCAGGGGTATCACTGAGAGCTGAATTAGGGGAGCCCACCTTTCCTACTGGGAGTGTTGCTAATTTCCACTCTGTGTGGCTATCTCTGTTTCAAAAACTGGAGTGTTCACCCACCAATTGTCTTCTGGTCAGTTACACATACCATGGCCCCATAGGGCAGCCAAGTGACAACAGATCATAGCACAGTATGATACTTGCTTTGCAAATGATAGGATGCATATGGGTGCTCTAAGCAACTAGGAGGAGTGGAAAGGAAGGCTTAGCATGAGAGTATCTCTGGAGTTGGGATTTTTCTAGGTGGAGAAACATTCATTCTGCATGTGTTTTTGTGGGGAGCGGGAAAATATAAGCAAAAAATACTTAAGTCACAGAAGTGCGTAAGTACACAGGTGCATCAAGGAAATGGCAAAGAGAATCAGAATTCTTGACACACTAGGTTAGGTTTTTTAAAGAACTTCATTTGCTCCAAAGGAAGTTTAAGTTCATCCTTCAGAAAGTCTGCAAGACATGTTCATATTATTGTTATACTTAAGTGATTCTCTTCTTGGATGGTTTAGGCTTAGCAAGTAGGTGGGTACATTGAATATCAAAATGTCTAGAGGCAGCAAGACCAACCTGTAGCCTTTGTAGGATACAAGGTCCCAGAAGATAAAGCCAAGAACTGGGAAAGTAGCAACAGAAACAAGAGTGAGGCATGAGAATTATTTCCACGGGACATAGTCTCCGATGTGAAACTAGTGAGTTCAACAAAGGCTTTTATAACTTATGTGGAGAGGAAGATAATTTACAATGCCATCAACACATGTGAAAATATTCCCCCATAATCTGGCCAGTCTTACTTATGATATGCCTTTACTTTTATTCCTTTGGTCAATGCAACTGTTCTCTCACGAATTTTTTCTATTTACATGTATTTGTCATTACTGGCAAAATTAAAGTGTTTTTGGCCAACATTTAAAAAAATTACAAGGAAAAGGAATAGGTTTAGGGAATGGTATCATCGGAGAGAATGAGTTTATTTAATCTTATTGTACATTTATTTCATCTAATGTATAGTCATCTTACAATTCAACATTGATCAATATATTAAGAGCTTTCTTTTGCTAGATTTCCCTTGCAAGATTTTATACCTTTATATAAATGTGATAAATGTTTCCTGTGTTCCTAGAGCCTTTCTAGTATTTCTTCCTTAGTATATCTGTTCTATTGAAAATGAGATTGGAGCTGTGGGCCAAGTGAAAAGGGAGATGGGATGGGACATCATATGATAGAGTTCTCCAACACTGACTGCAGAGCTAAGGACCACGACAGAGCTATGTAGAGACCACAGGCATAACGTTTGTCATGCTAGATACTAACCAGAGCTTTCCACACACTGTTCTTAACCTCAAATTAAAGGTGAACTAGAAAGATTGCCTGCCAAAACCATAGTTCAGATTTTTATTTCCCTTGCAACTTTTTTAGTCCCCTTAAAATCTAAAGCCAAAACTCCTTCCCCCACCATGTCTGCAGTAGGGAAAGAAGAACGCTGATGTAAAGTTTTGGCTCTTCATAGAAAAGAATATTTTGTTTAGAATTATCACTTGTGGGAAATCATTAAGTATACAAACACATTCCATTAATTTGATATCTTAAGCATTTGCTTTTTTTTTTTTTTGACCATATCAAGGGCTAACAATGTGACCTTGTCATGAGAACTGGCCAAGACTAAAATATTTGCATTGAGGAGCTTCTAGGCTTTTCAATTCATTTGTAACATGGAGTCTGATGGATGGTTTATGAAGTAGAATGACCTTCAATTTTCTGAACTAAAAATAATTAAAATAATGGCAAAAGTGAACTTTTAAGGTTCATTAATGTCTTCTTTGGATCCAAGCTCTATTAAAGACTCACTCCAAATAAAAACTCTGAAGGGAAGTTTTATAATAAAATTTGCACAGTAGTTTAAAAAGCACAACTCCTTGCCCCACAATTTAACTAATTGTGCGGAAATCTCAATATCGCTCATGGAAGTGGCTAGGGCAGGTGGTTTATTATTGTTATTGCCTATTGTTATTATTTCCTTTTCCTACCTCCTCCATTTTCTTCCACAGATACGTAAACTGAAGTTTCCCTAGAGAGCTATGGGAAACATCCCCAAATTGATAGTTTGCCTTTAGTTCTTATAAATTAGAAATTTATCAGTCTTGGCACAATTGATGTTTTAGGTTGGGCAATTATTTGCTGTGGGAGGCTGTGTATTGTAGGCAGTTTAGCAGCATCCTTGGCCTCTAAGGACTAGATGCCAATAGTACCCTCCCCCAATAGTTGTTGCAGTCAACAATAACACTGGACATTACCAAATAGCCTCTGGAGGTGGAGGGCAAGGCCATTCATGACAAGCAAATGCCAAAATGCCAAGTCACCTGGAATGGTAATTAACTTCATTCCCACAGACATCAGTTGCACTCGGTATCTGCTCTGCTTATGGGGCAGTTGATATGGCAGTTGCCAGCCATATCTTCACTCACCAGTTGGGGGGTTCCCAGCAAAAAGACTATGGGCAATACACTAAAAATTGTTAAGAGTTATTTACTCTAGAATGAAAGATTCACTCTGATGAAAGCAGACCTCTTGGACAGGTTAGACTTATTCTCTGATGAGCCTTAGGTTATGAAGCACATTAAAGAGCTGTGGAGGTCAATGGTGCTGTCCACTAAATATTTCTGCTCTCCCCTGTTCTGTACTCAAAGCAGGGTTGCATTTTCTGGCCCCCACTGATCACTGCACAGTGCCATGCAAAAAGTGCTGGCCACCAAGTTGAGTGGAACTCTAGTCACATTTCGTTTAGAGCATTCGATTGCTGAGGGGTGAATCAGCTTTCTCTTCCACCTGGCATGGTAAGTGACAGTGTTTGAAATGCTGGATGCTTGAGTGTCCCTATCAGCTTGGTTCCCTCAGTGACCTTAATGAGTAGAACACTCCATTGCCTAGTTGCAGACATTGCACAAGGAAGAAATAAATCTACCATGTTTTCAGCCACCGAGAGTTTAAGATTGTCTGTTAGCTTAGCATAACACAACTTATTCTGACTGATGGAAGAGCTGAAAGATATGCAAATAACTGAAAAATAGATTTATTATAAATCAAGTTACATACATTAAAACAGAGAATATCATATACAAGCATCTAGAATCTTTAGGGTATGTCCAGCAAACTTCTCTACTTTCATCGACTAACTCTTCAGTATTTGGAAATCATATCAATGTTTATTTCTACATATCTCATAAGGTATGTAAATTGTATCATTTTATTATGCCAAACACATTCTTTCATCCATTCAAGTAATGTTTATTGAACACTAAATATATGTCAGATGCTACTTGGAATACCTTCCCACTTCATATTGTTTTTGAAACCTTTCTTGTGAAAAGAACATGGAAGAAAAAGCGGGAGTGCACCTTAACTTCCAAGAGGTGAGTTATTTAGGCCATGGGTTTCAGTTTTTCTTTAAACTTCCTATTTGAAAGGAGATTATCAGAGAAAACGGAAATAATCTCACAGAATGGCCAGGAATTTCCCACTGTTAGCACCTCCTGCTTTCTGGCCTACAAAACAGGGAGAAGTGTTGTGGACATGCATATGGCGTGTAGGTCAAGTACTGGCAGCGTTAGTGGACTGACAAGGCTTGAATTGGAGTTTCATGCCTGGACGATGGGTGATCTCAGGTAAATGACTTAACCTCTCTGCCTTGCTTTTCTCAGTTACAAAGTGGTAATCATAACAGTGTCTAATTCACAGGGCTGTGTGAAAGGTTAATACAGTAATGCATAAAGGACTTACAACAGTACCTGGTACATGCTGAGTGCATGGAAACGTTACGTCTAACTTTTTAAAGAAATGTCCTTCATAAGTGCTAACTAGAGCACTGGCGTTTGATGCCAAGTTCCAAATGTCACAGAACATGTCTGCTTTGTGACTATTTTGTTTTTAATGTCTAGCTCAGTGCTTGGCACAAAGTACATATTTAAAAACACTATTGAACAAAGACAGACATAAGTAGGGATGAGGAGACCAACTCCCAGTTCTATGTTGCCACTATTACTGCCCCCTGTACCCATTGTGAAATGGAGAATGTGCAACAGTCAATGTGCTAAATCTCTGTGTTCTTTTGTAAAATTGAAGGATGATAAAAAAGTTAAAAACCTGTATCAGTTTTCAGAAAAAAGGTTATAAAAACCTTATAACATAATTTGAGCATAATCAACCTACTGGAAAATAATCAACAGTATGGAGACTCTTCTACAAAGTTGTTTAGCATAGCATGTTCTATTTTGAAAAGGAACTTAATGAAGATTATTTGTTTCCTCAAAAAGGGAAATAAGACTTACTGGCACTAATGTCACCACTCAGCTCCTCAGAGCTCCTCTATCTGTCTATCCTTTATCCAGAATAACTGGATAAAGAGTAGAGGGAAAGAGAATGACTGTGGATAAAGAGTAGAGTAGTAATCAACTTTTCTTGGTTCTCAATCTATCGAGGCTTGTATGTGAAGGAAAAATGTACAACTTACAGGTACACTAATCAAAGCAACTGATGTCTTCCAGTCTCAGATTCTCTGTCTATAAAACGGGCAATAATTCCTACTCCACTGGAATTATCATGAGCATCATATGAAATAACCTGGCAAAGAACCAGGGATGAAACAAATTTTCAATTAACAGCAGCAATTAATAGCATGGGAGTAATAATCGCAATAACAATGATAACAATAATTTACTTGAAAACTCTTTCCTGACAGATGTGTGTTGCAGTGATTCTTCTGGCTGGTATCAGCTAGTACATAAGTTGCAGTATGTGAGTTGCATGACGTGGGCTTAGATATG
Organism: Scalopus aquaticus; assembly: GCA_004024925.1. Taxonomy (NCBI): domain Eukaryota; kingdom Metazoa; phylum Chordata; class Mammalia; order Eulipotyphla; family Talpidae; genus Scalopus; species Scalopus aquaticus. The sequence continues at coordinate 110,879 of PVIJ01003262.1, forward strand.
TTAATGTAGCTACCTAGAAGGGACGACAGGCAAAGAAATGTATACCTTCTTATTACCCCTTTTTGTAGAGTGCTGAAGGTTTGTTGGGGGAAAAGAATAATGTTTGAACCTAGAGAAACAGCTGGGTCAAAAAACAAGAAAACGGAAAAATAGGACAGACTAGTGGTTATAACTACTACCTAGCTGGGTGACCTTATCTAATTTCTCTGTGCCTCAGGTTTTCACACCTAAGAAAAGTCGAGATAGGAAACTGAACAAGGCTGTTATGAAGAGTGAAAGAACTAATATTTGCAATGACTGAGAACAACGCCTGGGTACAGTCAGTGGTGTGTAAGTGATAACAATGTGATAAGAATGGTCAGTGTTAACACAGAGTAGCCTGCTAGGGAAGCCTGAGAAGAAAGAAGGCCACTTGAGCACAGCGGCCTTCTGTGGCACAACGAGAAAGCTAGCGAGCTTGTTTACGCTTCAACAACCTGGGCTCCCCCCACATGTGACGGGACCTGTAGCCACCATGACAGCTGATGCACATTTGAAATGGCAGAGACGGACCAGAGCTAAGGCTGAAAGCAGCCCAATTGAGACTGGGAGGAACAGGAGTGTGTAATAAATAATAGGATACCCCTTGCTAGAGGTTCCACAGCAGTATTTAATTATTTCAGTGTCCTCTTAATGCAAGTATCTCCCCAAGGCAGAGCTGCCTGAGGGGGAGAATGAGTTTTGTTCACCATGGAATCCCCCTTCCACAATGTTCGGTAAGCGTGTGTTGAAGGGAAGCTTAAGTGAGTAATAAGATTGGATCTGTAATTACTGAGCATCAGGCCCCCTAGTGCAGCCCACCCCGGTCCAAGGCGCCACACTATTTTAAAAAGCTTCATGTTAATGTAGGGGAGGGGAAACTATGGTCTCCCCATGTGAACATGGCTCTCTGAGTAGAATATTAGCGTTCTTTGTAGTGGTGGCCTAAAGCTACCCAAAGTCAAACTAAGAAGCCTTCTGCTTAGGGGCTGCCTCCCAGTCTCTTTTCACAGTTCATCCACAAACACTTCCTAACTGGCACAAACAATGCTAAGCTTACCAGCTTTGCAAATGAACTGAGTTTTTCTTTTCTTACTCTCCAGTCATTCATCTACCAAATTTTTTTCTGTGCTTTCCTTGAGAATCTCTTTCTTATCCAGTCCTCTCACAAATCTCACCAATATCCCAGCCACTACCTCCATATCCCTGTATAAAAACCTTCCTAAAATATTTTTTCTTGACCTGTTCAAGATATAGGCTCTTTATTTCTTACTTCTCCCAAAGATGATTTGGTTATAAAGACCCTCCATCCGTTGATCCTGCTCAAGCTAAGGTGCATTTAATTATTTATGAAGGTTTACATGCAGAATCTCCTGTTCTATTTATATTAGCAACCCCACTGAAGTTGTTCTCTCATTTAAATACAATCTCTAAAATGTTTGCTTCTATATGCTTTGCCCATGTTTCCCTTTTGGAATATCCTAATCCTTTGGCTGTTCAAGTATTAGCTCTTTAATTAACATTCTACTCTAAGCCACATGTGTCAGTGTTACATATAATTATATTATCTTGTGTTTCACTCTCTCCTGCACTTATGCGCAAGTGTTCCCTCCCAAGAAAAGTATAAATTATATAAGGAGAGGGAGTTCACATAATTTTTTACTACCTCTTTGATACAACAAATAGTCATTGAGTCCCTGTACTACACCAGCACAGCACTGGGCTTTGTAGGATAGTGATGAAAACAAGTTCCTTTTCCTAATGTGTGTGCATCAGTGTGTGCATGTGAGTGATATTAAAAATTACACATAATTATATAATTAGAAACTGAAGTAAGCACCATGAGGTAAAAGCGTAGGGTGTCTTGAGGTCATGAGAAAGCGACATATTGGAAAAAAAAAAAAAGCCTCGAGGTAAGATCTAAGGGATAAAGTACAAACAGGCAAATGTCCAAGGGTCTAAAGAAATTTGGCTCTGAGGAACTGAAAAAAAGGCTGATATTTGTGAAGGCAGAGGACAGGAGGTGAATCCCATCAGATGAGGCTCCTGAGGTACATGCTGAGTGTCGTTCCCATCATTGTACCAGAATCAAGAAGTTCCTAGCATTGAGGCTAAACTAGTTCATGATGGCTAAGGTCATTTCTAAAATTCTGTTTTGTGTATATTTGAAATTTTCAAGAAAAAAATGCAGAATGCCCAAAGTGTAAACAACTTATGTGCTATGAAAGGGGTCGGAATGCTCAGGTTAGTGATTGAAACATGCCCCGTGAGGACACAAAATGAAAGAAACGACTCTGAGAAGGCCCCATGTGGTGTTAAGTATGAGAAGAGCAGCTTCAGATTTTTGTTTGTTTTCTCAAGTTCAATAAAAAAGGCATGGATAAATGACACTATGATATGGATTGTGGTCTACTCCTCATTACAAGTTCGATGCCAACATACTTTACACAGGCCACCTAACAGATGGTAATGTATTTCAGCCATTACCAATGTGAGTAGGATTCAAACTAGTGACCCCAGAGGTGAGAGGTTGTATATCCAATTACAAATCTCCACTTTCCTTAAGTGTTAAAGATGCCTAGAGCAATATATTTTGTTTACATGAAGATGCATTGTATAAACTATATTTGATAAAAGAGATGACTTCACGTTCTCAACTTAAATCAAAGAATGCTTACTTAAGTATTTTTTTTAATTGAATCACACTTTAATGCCATCGTATAATCTTTTGGTTAACAGTGCTCATCTTGACTATTCTAACAAAAGAGAGACATGGAAATTAATACTTAAGTTGTAGAGCTATGTCATCTATAAAAATACACGTTAGAAAACTCAAAAGTGTTACCTGGGACATCTGTGAAGGTTTCTCCAAGGACAGATACATGGAAATTGAGCCCTAAGTCCTTCAGATGCATTAATACCTTAAAAAAACTCTCTGGATCTTTATCGTGCTCCCTGGAAATAAACACAAAAATATGATTTGTGATACCTTATAGTATGTGTTAGGAAAAATGTGTTTGTTTGTTTCTTTAAAACTCTTTTTTTTAAATGTTTTTCATTTAATTAATTTTTTTAAAAAAAAAGATTTATTTATACATACAAGCTGGGGTACAGGCCAGAAGATTGGGGCGGCGAGAGGGTTCACCAGAGACACCACGGGAGTAGAACGGGCAGATCAGAAATACACTGCTGAGGGGAGCAGCGGGCGAGGCAGGAGAGGTCTGCAGCACCATGTGGGAATCTCCCCGGCTGGGCGTCGAACTCGCATCATGAACTCGCATCGCCTGCTGCCGACAGCTCCACAGCGCAGCGCTCAACCGCTGTGCCACCAGGGAGGGCCAAAACTCTTTTTTTTTTTTTAAGTGTGCACCAAAACAGAGTGGGGAGCAGAACAGGCAGATTGATAGAAATACATTGCTGAGGGGAGCAGCGGGCGAGACAGAAGAAGTCTGCCGTGCCATGTGGGAATCTCCCCAGCCAGCCGTCGAACTCGCGTCGCCGCTGCCGGAAGCTCCACAGCGCAGCAGCTGCGCCACCAGGGAGGCCCTAAAACTCCTTTTTTAAGATTTACTTATTTATGCATACAAGAACAGGGTGCAGGCCAGAGGAGTGGGGGGTGGGGTGAGAGGATCCACCAGAGACAGAGTGGGGAACAGAACAGGTGGATCTACTGAAATACACTGCTGAGGGGACCAGCGGGCAAGGCAGGAGAGGTCTGCTGCGCCATGTGGGATTCTCACTGGCTGGGGATTGAACTCGTGCTGCAGTGGCTGTGGATGGCTTTATAGTGCTGAGACTTAACCCCATGTGCCACCAGGTAGGCCCAAGGAAAAGCATTTTTTTTACTTCTCGCAGCATCAATTCCTTTCTTGATCTATAGTTAGTGAAGGGAGCCTCTGGCGTCCAAGCAGAGATCTTACCCTCTAGTCTTATATTGTTGCATCAGCACTATGTGATTTCACGAATAAAACTTCTCTCCCATGGATCAAAAAACAATCCTATTGAAGTCTTAAGGCGCTGAAGTCTTTTATTACAAGAGAAATCTATCATGTTTTCCACATTTTTTGGTTAGACTACAGAAAGTCTTGTATGTTTTCCTTTCTCCTAACATGGCTAATTTTCCACTTAACTCAGGTTTCTAACAAAAGAAAACACCAGCCTTCAAAGGACGATTCTCTACTGATCATGAGAATGTACCAAAGATGCTTTTCATTTCCATGAGTCTGAATACCTTCTGCTCACATTTACCAGGGCTCTTTGTGCCCACAAGGAACACACAATTTAGGGAGTGAGATTACAGACTCTCTCACTAATCTCTCATTTTAAATAATTGAATGGAGAATTATAAATACATCAAAAGGGGGTAGGCCTGAGTCTAAGTCTGTTGAGTATTAACATAGGGGTTGAGGTTAGTCAACATATAAAAGAATAGTAATAAAGATAATTATTTCATTTAGTAGAGGCTTTGAAAAACACAGATTATTTTTGTTTGTTTAGCTTGTCAGTCTTTTCTGTAATGACAGAATGAGAGGCTAAAGGACAGACAAATAAAAAAATAAATCACCAATTCAAGAAATCACATTAAAATGGAATGAGTTATTTTTTACATTCTAAGGTGTGAACATTTCAGTATTTTTTGCATTTAATTACACTGTTTTAAATTATCTATTTCAGACAGATGTGGACCAGATGTCTTCAAAATATTTGTCTTTTTATTTATAATTCAGAATTTTAACTTATTTTTATATTACAGAGAAATAGTTATATATCAGCAATTGAATTTCTCATTTACCAACTAATTATGTAAAATAAATCTGTAAATTGATCAAACTGCTATATGAAATATGAAAATTACATCATTCAGGAAATCTCATGAAAAATGACATCTGCAACCCTAAATGTGTTAATTCACAATTCAGTCAATATTTTCAGTATCAAGAATTAAAACAAATGCATCTTCTGATTCACATTTTCAAACAGCATTTATAATCCTATGGAATTATAAGATCTTATAAAATTAGAGCTCTGTAACAATTTATTTGGAGCTTGATCTCTTTCAGTTTCATTTACTACAAATAATAAAGAATGCAATAGAAAAATGCTCATCGCTTTTTCAGATGATGCCTATTACATGCATGTACCATTGGGAAGACCTGGATAGTGCTCATATACAGTACTGCTATGAGCAACAAAGACTCAAAACAGTTTGAAAGTAAAGAATACGATATATACTCTCTTTAACCATATCAATCTAACAGCTGCCACGTAATCTGTAATATGTTCTCTTAATCTGATTCTCTTGGAAATACTTAGACGAAAAGAATGGAAACAATATAATATATCTTAAAGAGGGAGAAACACCACAGGGAAATCTAGCCACTGAGTTCTCTAAATTTTTCATTTTGAGTTCCAAAAATTTTAGCTGTGGATCTTAAAAGGAATATCTATTGTAAATAATTCCTGCTGGGTTTTTTTGTTTGTTTTGTTTAAAGTAAAAGTACACACGGTTTGGGGTTGGAAGGCGGTTTAATGGGGTAGAAGCTCCAGTTCTTAAAATATTTCAGTGTATTTTCAAAACAACAGGCTTTATGAATCTATATTTTCAATGTTTCTATATATAAAATAAATACATTACAATCCTATTGTATTCTTTAGATATTTTTTATAGTTGGACAAAAGCTTTTGTATTCAATAGTCACTTTGCATAAGAACACAAAAGAGATTTGTATGAATCTCCTCTCCTTTTTGTTTAAACTATAATATATGGATGAACGTAAGGTGAGATTTTTTTTCTTCCCCTAAATTATTGTTCAAAATAAGAGGCACTTTATACGGGAGTCTTTATAAACTATCTTATAATAACAGAGCTTTCTTAATTACTTTATTTTGAACAAAACACTGTTTAGGGAAGTTGCATTAACCTGAAACAATGTCAACTGATGAGAGTTTTGGATGGTTTTAGCAGTCATTCACTTGATGGAACTAACAAAAATGGAAGCAAATGAATTTAATACCAAGTTAGTGACTATTTTAAGAGGCGTGCATTCACCAACAATTCGAAGTGTTGGATGTTGTTGAAAACAAATATCTTAAAGATGACTAAAAAAGAATAAGTGGCTACTGGAGACGGTGAGAAGTAGGTTTCTAGAGCTGGTAAAAGTTTTCCAGTGATTGCGACACACACTGTTGCATGAGTCTTGCATCACAAAGCATTTGAGTGAATTCCAGTTGAAAGGTGGTGGAAACATCCCAACTTCTTGAAAAGGTGGTACCTTTCTGATGTCAAGGATGCATGGGAGGGGGACTTGGGTTAAAACTGCTTCATGAAATAAGGGTGGGACTAGAGTAACACCTTTAAAAATATTCTATCTATGTGCTTTAAAGTATTATTTATGTCTAAATTCAGTAGATTACAGATTACAAGTAGACATTTCACTGTTATGTGTCCCCCAAAGCATCCATAGTCAATCATGTCAAATTTTTTCTTGGTTTTCTCTTTAGAAAAATGAGAAATTACTTAACATTTAGACAATCAGTAAAGATGTACACAAATAGGGGCCTCCCTGGTGGCACAAGGGGTTAAGTCTTGCACTATGAAGCTATCAGCCACTCCAGCATGAGCTCGATCCCCGACCAGGGAGCTGACCCACATGGCGCAGCAGATCTCTCCTGTCTCGCCCACTGTGCCCCTCAGCAGTGTATTTCGGTCGATCTGCTTGTTCTGGTCCCCACTCTGTCTCTGGTGAATCCTCTCACCAACCCCCACCTCTGGCCTAAACCCCAGTTCTTGTATGCATAAATAGATAAATCTTAAAAAAAAAAAAAAGAGGTGCACAAATACTTAGCCACAACCACATATTATGGAATAGATGACATTTGACAGCAGAATGTAATATCTTTTGTCTAGCAAGGAAGTCTTTCTAGCTATCCAATGGGTCATCCATGGATCACATCCCAGCACCCATGATATTAATGAATACATTTAGCAGAAATGTGAATCTGTCTCAATATCCTTTCTAAGAATCTGATATGAAGCTTGCATACTTATGATGGGGGATTTATAACTGAGTGTCCCTTTCTGCCAACACAGTCAAAATTAAGCTCACACTTAATAATAATCTCAATTCTCTACAATCACACTTGTAGAATTACAGGATTCTAAACACTCATCTCCTTGCTGGTAGGAATGTAAATTGAAATAATATTTTAAAGGGCAATTTGGTAATGTACATAATAAACCTTAAAATGTACATCATTTTATTCCAGTAATTCTAATTTAGTAAAGTTACACTATAAAATAATTAAAAAGGTATACAGAAATTCAGCTAGATTGTGTTCATAATAGCATTATTGATAATGGCAACCATTTGTAAACAACCTAATGGGATGATAAGGAAATATATTTGACACATACACATGATCAAATACCCAGCCATTAAAAATCATGTAGATGTGTATTTCTTTAAAGGAAAAATAGCCAAGAAAAACTGTTATGTAAAAGGGAGGTGACAGAGTAATATGTATTATATGATCTGTTTTTGTAAAACAAAAATGTATGTTCCTAGGAAAAAGATTTGGATGAACTCTACCAAACATTAACAGGGTCATCTGTAGGGAGTACATTATAAATCTTTTGTCACCATTTTTTATGGTTTCTTTATTAAGTTTTTGATAGAAATCATTTTAATATTCTTAAGGATTCAATCCTCTAATATTCGGATTAAATTTGTACTTATGGGCATTTTGCTTATCTGTAATGATTTTAGTATTTACAGCAGCCTAATTTCTCATTTCTTGTAACCCTCTCTATTTGACAGCTGCCCATCAAGTAAATTTGATTCATCACAAAAGATCTAGAAGATGATTCAGAGTCTAAGCATCTCCACAATGCCCACACTTCTGAGTAGGTAAGAGACAGTTTGGCTGAGAACTTATTCCTCTGAAGCCCAACTATGGCAGAAGAGACCAGCACAGAAATATTTCAGGCTTACTAGAAGCAGCAGACATAGCAAGAACAGCTTTTATTCCCAAATATTATTCAGAACATTTGAAAAGCATAAACTGTTTCCATGTGTTTTTTCTTCCTATATCTGTTCTCTCTCTGTTGCCTTTCCCATTTAGTTTTTTTAGAGCTAAATTTCTCCTTATTCCTCACTTAACATTCATCCAGTAAATATTTATTGAGGATTGCTAAGCTCTCCATACTTGTCACTTATACTAAACTGTTACCCTCTCATTTTCCCACATAACTTTACACTTATTGAATGCAATCTCTTTGATCTAGTTCCTTGCCTTTCTGGGCAAAAACCTGGCTCTTCACTGATGCTCTTGCTTTCCCAGTAGCATGTCACTGATTGACAGCTCCATGAGGGAAAGATAAACGATGTCTGTGTTGTTCCCTCCTAATACCAAGTACCCAGTGTCTAGCCAAGTTGTGGTAGACACCACTCATGCTCATCAATATCTTCTCTCCCTGTAGGCAGAGAAAAAAAGACTCCTCATTCTTCCTGTTATAGTATGGGAGACACCAAAGGACTAGTTGTAGCCAACGGACTGCAAACAGTTGATGTATGTCACTTCCTGGTAGAATCAACTAAATGAAGTTCTGGATAGCACAATTTCTGCTGCAGGGAAACTTTCTGAGGTCTTGAGTTAAGTTGGTTTGGTTAAAAGAATAAAGCAATTGCCATATGGAAGAAAGTTGCCCTATAAAGCTACCTAAACATTAGCAGACTTCTAGTGAATAGGAGAAGTGAGCTCTGGTGTGTTAAGGAACAGAGATTTGGATGAGGCAGGGGGACTGGGGGTGTTTGGAGAGGGGTGGTCTTCATTATCGCAGCATAATGTGGCCAGTGCTGACAAACACATTATCTATAGCACAAAATTAACTTCTCTAAAATATTTGTTGAATAAATGAAGGTGTGGGAAAAAAATGAATTACATTTACAGTGTTCCTGCTATGCCCAGGATCCCACGCGAGGCACCTGATCATAATCTTACTTAAGCCTCTCAATCATGTGGTCATGCGAGTGTAATTATTCCCTCACCTAAGATCACACACAAGAGATTGAGTCTGCATTTGAAATCATGTCTCATCAATCTAATTTTATATTCTCATCTACACAGTCTTTGACTTTTTAAAAAAATTTCTTCTTTGAGAAAATACAGGCAAAACTCTACATGACATACATCTCAGCAAAATCTTTAAAGACACATCCCCAAAAGCAAAGGAAGTCAAGAAAAAGATAAACAGATGGGACTACATCAAACTAAAAAGCTTCTGTACAGCAAAAGAGACAATAATCAAAACAAACAGACACCCTACTAATTGGGAGAAAATCTTTGCACACAATACAACCGATAAAGGACTGATAACTAAAATCTACAAGGAGCTCACACAACTCAACAAAAACAAAGTCAACAATCCAGTCAAAAAATGGGTAGAAGAGCTAAAAAGACACTTCTCCAAAGAAGAAAAGCAAATGGCCAACAGTCATATGAAAAAATGTTCAACATCACTTATAATCAGGGAAATGCAAATCAAAACCACAATGAGATACCACATCACGCCAGTGAGAATGGCACACAGTAAAAAAACAGGCAACAAATGCTGACAAGGATGTGGAGAAAAAGGAACTCTCTTACACTGCTGGTGGGAATGCAAGCTGGTCCAACCACTATGCAAAGCTGTATAGCGTTTCCTCAAACTGATAAAAGCGGAGCTTCCATACGACCCAGCAATACCACTTTTGGGAATCTACCCAAAGGACACAGAAACACTAATTCAAAAGGATACATGCACCCGTATGTTTATTGCAGCACTATTTACAACAGCGAAGGTATGGAAACAACCCAGATGCCCCAAAATAGATGACTGGATCAAGAAGATGTGGTACATATACACAATGGAATACTATTCAGCATTCAAAAAAGATAAGCACATGCAATTCGCAGCAACACGGATGGAACTAGAAGGGATCATGCTCAGCGAAATAAGCCAAAAGGAAAAAGAAAAATAGCAAATGGTCTCACTTATAACAGGAATAAAGGGGAGCCAAATACAAGAGTGACAATCAGTGAGAGAGCGGGGAGGACTGGGGCTCAGAACGGGGGAGAGGGGAGCACAGGGGACTGTGGTGATGGTTCACGGGTGAATTGATGGTGGAAAACCTACGGGGAATATACAGTAATGTAAAAGACATAAATAAAAATAACAATTAAAAAATAAAAATAAAAAAATAAAAGGTCTTCTACTGCACTCCAAAAAAAAATAAATAAAAATAAAAATTTCTTTTTGTACAGATAAAAGAAAAAGAATCAGCACCTTCAGTCTATGGTTTCATTTCCAGATTATCAAACTATGGACATTCTTTACTTGACGTTAAAAATCCACTGGATAAGAGCTAGCAATAAGACACCTCCAACAACCTTGTATCAGGCTTCACCTATCTGAGTCCCCGCTCACTTCACCTTTATTTCCTCATTATGAAGTACCACTTAATTCCAAATTCAATGACATGTTCCTTATTCAAAAACATAAAACTTCTATTTGCATCTATGTTACTCAGGATCATTTACCTTTCTACCATCTGTTCTAGGACCATAAACTCTTTGCTTCTTTCTACGGGTTTGACATATCAATGATCAGTTCTAGTTTCCCTTCACATGTGCTACTTCTACTTATTAAATGGTGGTTTGAAAAAAATATAGCCAGTACTCTTAGCCACCCACTTCTCAATTCCTTCCTTCCTTCCTATTTCCTGCCTCCACCCTTACTCTACTAGTGCCTCTCTCTAAGTCTACAGCCCTCCTCACCACCATGTACTCATGACTCACTACGATTAAGACCGTCCATTGGGACATTGTCTGAACATTATTCATACTGCATTCTCCTTTTTAGTTTCATTTTTAGGGGGAGAATGAAGGTACAGTTCAGAGAGAGGTGGTTCTGCCAACTGACCGGTGGTATGACTACAGACAGCTGTGTTACATAACTCCTCACAGCTTCAGTTTCTTCATCTTTAAAATGGGGTGGTAATAATACTTATATTTAAATAAGTTTGTTATTAGGTATGGAGAAATGCCTGATACACAATAAACTCAGTCTCTTCATATTTAGTATTTGTGGCATTTTAATATTTTATAAACTTGAAACCAATTTATTCCTTCTCCTTTCTACCAATAACACATTCAATATGCTGAGATATTTTGTGATCATTGCTTTAGGAAAAACATGGGTCAGGGAAAAAGCCTCTCCAAAAAAAGAGGGCTATCTTTTTGATTCATTACAGAAGTAAAAACATTTGTAAAAACAGTGAGGCCTTCGGATAGGAAAAACTGCCATGAGAGTGTAGTGTTCACCCTCCCACCCAGCGTCACTGTTCCACCGCTGGACCAGAACCTGGAAAGATGGATGGATGAGAGTTGAAGGGAATGGAAGTGTGAGTGGCCCAGAAGTCACGCACTATGTTTCCTGGGTTACAGGTCAGGGAAGGAGCAGGACTCCGGAGAATGAATGAGTGTCTGAGTGCGCGTATCCCCAGGAGACAGCACTGGGGACATTTGTGAGAGGTCCTTGAACTGTGGTAGCACAAGTGTGGAACCATGGTTTCTGTGAATGTCACGGAAAAATCACAGCATCTGGCGGACAGTTAGAAGCAAGGGATCTCTTAGCAGTCGTCTGTAAGGAATGGGGACCAGGAAAATGGAAGACAGAATCTTGAACTGCCTGAGCTTTCTATCATCATATTGAAATGGGCCATTGCACAGAAATTAAGTTCCAGAAAAAATAAAACTCTAATTTATGCATATCAGGGTTTCATGCCATCTGCACATTCATATTCTCATCTCTCCTTTTATTAAGAGAGAAAGAGATGTCTGTCTTTCAAAATTGAGTCTATTAGAGCTCACGATGTTCTACCTTGCCTCTTTTGGGGAGAGCTGTACTTTAATATTCAGTTTCCCTTCTAAAGTTTGCAATCCAGTCCTACTCCACAATTTCTTCATTAATGTTTTTGACACTTAGAAGCTATCTCTTTTACCTGACAACATTTATTAACAACAATAACTCTAATAATGTACTAATTCCAGGTGACTTTTCACAGATTCTTTCATCTTAGGATATTAGTATCACTTTTCTGAACCCCCGTGATGTCTCTACAACTTTGCTCCCTTTTCTCCCATTCTCTTGGATGAAAGTGCTCTCTATCAACCCCAATTCTTGCCACTGCCCCCAGTTGTTCTCATTATTCTTAGGTTTTCTACTTTTGATACTACTGACCAAACTCTTTAGAAAAGACCCTTGCTTGGTTTCCATATAATGTAGTCAGACTACAATCTAGTGACCTTCTCCCCAATTAAATCTTCCCACTCATTCCATCTAGAAGGCCACCCAAAGAAAACCATACTCAAAGAATCATTTTTCCCACTAGGTCTCACAACATGATTTCCATTTAAATCTCCCCACTGCTAAAAGCTTAGACCCCCCAGGTTGTTTCTCTTCAACAATGATTTCCACTCTTTCTGGATATTGTACACAGTAATTTCATTCAGCTGTCTAGGTTGCCAATGAGCTCTCTTTCTTTGCAACTCTGTCCAGGAAGCCCATAGACACCAAGCCTCAAAAAACTGGTGTCTTAATTCAGATGAATTGGATCTTCCCCACTCTTGGGATGTTACTTAAGAGGCAGCCAGCATTCTACACGTTTAAATCATCATAATTATTTCCTCTCAGACCTGGGAGTTCTTATGGAACTAAAACTCTTTTCTGTCCCCAATTCATTAAATCTCTCTATGTTTCATTTAATAAAGTTTCTTCCTGTTGAATGTTATGATTAGGGCTGTAAGTTGAAACCGTAATTGCTTAGCTTTTCTTTTAGGCTATAACATTTCCCTCCAAGAGATATATAGCAAATGCATTCAAAACTATTTGCAAATTATTCTGAGAGCTAACTCTGAAACACCTCCTATATTAAGAAATTTCTCCCAGGATTTGGTCTAGAAAACTCTGATGACCCTGAGCTAGGAAGAAACGAGATTCTTGTTTCCTGCTTTACCCTGGCTGCTGGGAAGCTTACAGTCAGGTGTTAAGAGTGCTCCATCTTAGCAACTATCAATTGGACATAATAGTACTGAAAAATATTAACAGGAATAAAAAAAATTCAATGGATGGGTTCAATAATCTTGAGATCAAAAGAATTTATTTAATGTGAACAACAGAGAGAAAATAGACCAAAAAATTAAAAATTAAGAAAAGAACTAATTCTCAAGGACTATGGTACAGGAACAGAGGAGTCAATGTTTATATATCATCAAAATTCCAGAAAAGGAAGCTATTATTTCCTAAAACTGCATGTGAATCTACAATGATTTCAATGCAAATTTCAACTGTAAAAGACACATGCCCATTGTAAAAAGATACACATAATTCAAAAATATATGAAGCACTGAAAACTCCCATTCCTTTTAACTTCTAATTCTACTCCTCTGATGTAGTCACAACTAAGAACTGCTGCGTTTCGGAGCTACTTCTATTTATATGCAAAAATGTATTTGTGTGAGTGTATTTTAACATATACCTTCCTTATTTTATAAATATAAGATCAATTTTAGTCATTCTGTACCTTTCATATCCACTAACTACCTAGAAGACATCTACCATATAGATATTTCCTTTAAAATGGTTACATATCTCATATTATAAAGGTAATTTGTGCTACTAATGGACATTTGCTTTCAATATTTCGATGTTTCAAACAATATAAAAAGCAACACTGATTTCTCCTTATAACATTCAAATTACTCTTTTGTAGATTTACTAATACACGCTCCCTTTTCCTCCTATGTTGCAAATATTGCCTTTCTAAGTCTCCAGGCAATGACCTTTGCCCTTTCTCCCCCTTCATACAATTTGGAACTATCCTACTTTTGAAGTTTTATGTGCTCACTTCTGCTATGTTGTGCATTCCATAAGGGCAGACTCCATGCCTTTGTTTACCCTGTATTCCCACAGCTAACAAAAATCCTGGCATATAACTCATAAAGTTGTTAAACTGAACTGATTCTAAATGTAGATCACGATCCGTGACTCTAATTTTTTTATTTTCACTTATTGTAAATGGTTATTTTACTCTTTATATAATTAGGTGAATATACAGAAGTTAACCTGGTTCTTCCAATGACTACTCATCTATATTACTCATAACTAACGTGCTGCCTCATCAAACATAGCACTAATTACCAAGAACCTCTCTAGTATTGTTATGTCCTTACCCTGATATTCCAACATCTCCAGTCTGACACATTTTAGAATGTAAGAAAACTGCTTCCAAACTTGTCACGTGAATCAATTTATTAGCAATCTTGCCATCTATTTCTATACAAATAATTTAAGACTTGCTTAATAATTTCCATTTTTATAGTACAATATTATCACTTCATACCTTGACAAAACCACTCAGCTTTAGACTCTTCCTCTTCAATTCTGCTTTCAAAAAACAATTGCATTAACCTCTTGAACACGATTTTCTTTAGCAATCTAGTCTCTGAAATGTTCACTAAATATTAAAGAAATCATTAACTTGAAATTAAGTGACCCTATCCAACATTCAAATATTTCCATCAACCATTTACTCCTACTGTTCCAACAAATGAGGGCTGACATTCATATTTATTGTTATCCTCTCATTTCCTCTCTGCTGTTTTCAACCCAGACCTCTTTTGCTTACAATTCTTGAGTCTGAAATATCTTCTCCACCTCTCTGCCAATCCTTATCCATTGCCTCTTTTACTGACTTTCAATGTTTCTAGTAGTCATCCCTGTGAAATTTCATTTTACATTGAATCACTTTCGCATTAACAATCATAAGCTACCAATGATTTTATGAATGTGTTTTTTTACATTATTTCAAATTCATTTGCATTTTATTCTGTTACAATTTGTCTGAAAGTCCCACAACATTAAAGAAACTCTTTCACACCAAAGGCTGGCATTCACTCAAAATATGATTTTAGAATGCATGAACGATGGTTCATCATGGCTGAAGAGAGACAGTTTTATCTTTAAAACTATGGTAACACAGCTCTATAAAATGACATAAAGATCATTTTTTTTAATGAAGAATTATACATGGTCTGGATTATGAGATGCCTTTCATCAAAACATTTAAATTCCTAAAAACAGGTTTTCTTACTCAGCTGTAGACATTTTGCCACATCTAGAAGTGGCAAGGTCTTCAGTCATATGGAAAATAATCCTATTTTGAAGAGAAAAACCCACTCTGACACTTAGTTCTGATTTAAAAATGTTAAAATGGACAGAGTGAAACTCCAAGGGGGAGAAAAGTACTAAAACTCTATTCATTCTAAATATTATGTCTTGTTTCTAGACCCAAATGAGATTGCTGTGTTTTCTGGCTGGCACAGAGATCTCCTAGAAGAGACAGTCTCGCTTAGTCAGCAGCGACAGCTAAGCACACCAGATTGTCATGGCAATGACTGTGGGAAAGGAGGAACACAATATGGAATGTCTGTTTTATAAAGACCTGCTCAAAGTGATGTGTTCTTGTTGCTACATGTTGCATTTTTTTCATTTTACAAACAGTATTAATTATGTATCTCCTCTCTTCTCTTTTATTCTTACAACAGGAGTAAATCTGTATTATTCTATTAGTTCTTTTCACAATACTATAAAAAAATGGTTCAGCTCAAACCTCATACTCTAGTCTTTCATTAATTATTTAAAGTTAAGAACTGATCATATTAGGTACCAAAGATAGACTAATTATTCATATGAAAAGTATAGAAGATTCTAAACACTGTAATATATCACATGCAATAAATTAACTATACTAGTTAAGAAAATGTACTCCAGAATGATAATCCTTATGAACCAAAGTCCTTTCTTTAAAAATGTTCTATTGAGGTAACACTGGTTTAAAACACTGCACATAATTTAGGGGAATATGTTCACACTGCCTCAGATTTATGTTATCATACCACATCCATCACAAAGCACCCATAGTCCTTTACCTTAGATTCATGTATCTTGTCCATTCCTTGCCTCTACCTCCATCCTCCCTAGCTCTCTAGTAAACTCAATTCCGCAATCATACTTCTATGGCTTAATTTTGTCAGGTTTAGTTTGTCAATTCCTTTTTATGTTTGTTTGTTTTCTCTATATTGTACTTACAAGTGAAATTATTCAATATTGTCTTTCCCTATAAAATTATTTAATTTAGCATAATTCGCTACAGCTCCATCCATATTGTTGTAACTGGCAAGAGTTCACTTTTTTAATAGCTGAGCAGTATTCCATTCTGCATATATGTACCATAGTTTTTAGAATACTATTCTGTGAATGGACATTTAGGTTGTTTATATAACTTGGCTACTTTTAGTATTACTTTTGTTGTATCCAATACAGTCTGGTAGATCATGTTTTCATTTCATTTATCTCCAGTTACTTTTCAAATTTCTTCTTTGACTTCCCCATTAACCCAATGGTTATTCAATAGTATGCTGTTCAATCTCCACATGTTAGAGGATTTTCCTGTTTGTTTTTTTTGTTTGTTTGTTTGATTGATTGTTTTTGGTTTTGTGATTAGCTTCTATTTTAATAACATTATGATAAGAGAAGATACTTGATATGGTTTGAATGTTCATGAACTTAGTGACACTTGTTTTTATGACTCAAAATGTGGTTTGTCCTGAAAAATGTTCCACAAGCACTTGAGAAGAATGTGTATTCAAATTTAGGGGGATTAATTGTCCTATGAATGTCTAGTAGGAATATCTAATTGCTCATTTAAAGTTATTTTTGCCGTTTTGATTTTTTTGTTGGGTTGATTTGTCCACTGATGTAAGTAGAGAGGTAAAGTCTCCTACCACTGCTTTGTTGTGGGCAATGTCTGCTTTTAGTCTTGTTAATTGTTGTCTTAGTGTGGTGCTCTTTCATTTGGTGTATATGTATTGATGAGTGTTATATCTTACCAATGTATTGATCCCTTAATCATTATATAATGCATTATATAATGTACATCTTTGTCTCTTGTTACTTTTCTTAACTGGAAGTTTTCTTTATCTGACGTAAGTGTAGCTGGCCCTACAATTTTTGGGCCCCATTTGCTTGTAGGATTATTTCCCAGCTATTTTTCTTTGAACCTTGCTTATCTTTGGGACTCAGATAGGTTTCCTCAAGACAACAGAAAATTGGGTTTTGTTTTCAGATCCCATCAACCACTCCATGCATTTTGATTGGTGAGTTCAGTCCATTTACATTTAGAGTGATCATAAATACATGTGTATTTGCTATTGCCATTTTGTCTATAGAGTTTTGGTTCTATCTGCTTATTTCATTAATTAACTTTTTTGGATTTTCTTTGCTTTAATTTGGATAAGACTGTCCCTTTCAACATTTCTTGTAGTGGAGGTCTAGTGTTTGCAGGCTCTTTCAACTCTTATTTATGGGAAGGTCTTTATTTCACCCTCATATCTAAGAGAGTTTACAGGATATACTATTCTTGACTGGCAGTTTTTAATCTCTGAGTATTTTGAGAGCAACATTCCATTTTCTCCTCATCTAAAGGGTTTTTGCTGAGAAGTCTGTATAAACCTGAAGAGAATACCTTTATATGTCACCCGTTTTTACCTCTTGCCTTCACTATTCTTTCTCTGTCTTGGACTATTGCTAGGTTGCTGATATGTGTCTTAGGGTAGAACTTGTTGCATTCAGATAACAAGGTGTACTTTCAGCTTCATGGCCTGGTATATTTAATTCTTTTCCCAGGTGTGGAGAGTTTTCCTCTATTATTTCCTTGCATAGTCTCCTTGTTTCCCCTGCCCCTCTCCCTTGCCCCTCTGGAGTACCCATTATTCTTATGTTGTTTTTCTTAATAGTACGAGATAGTTCTCAAAATACCTCTTCATTTCTTTTTTTAAAATCTCATTTGTCATGAGCAAAGTCTTAATTACTTAAATATATTTACTGCTAGTGGGTATCAGGACAATTTATTTCTGGTAAAGAAAAGATAACAAAGAATAGTCAGCTATGTTAGACGGTGAGAGATCATTCTGACTAAACAGTTTGCTTAGAGGTGTATATAAACCCAAAAGCAAATGCTTATTGAAATCTGAGAGTAATTTATTTATGACTATAGTTCTAAAGGTAAGTTCTCTCAAAATAAATGAAATAATGTAGCTACATGGCCATTATAGCCTAGTGGGGAAAAGGTTTAAAATACTAGTTCTGATATTTAGTAGCTATAATCCAGTGCAAACTACCAAACCAATCTCAGATTTAATTGCTTCATCTGTAACAATTTGGCTGTTAATACTCATTTCAAAGAGCTGTTGAGAAGATAAGTGAGATGATGTTTATGAAACAACTTGTAGTGCCTGGTGAACAGAAAATACACAATAAAAGATGGTTGCTGTTATTGTTATTATTATTATTAGTATGATCATGATTGCTTTATTTTTCATTTATGTAACTGGGAATTTAAGAATCTTCTAGTGAGTTTAATAGTCACCATAATTGGGGAGAAATAAAGTTTGCTATAATCAGTTGTTTATAGTAAGCAAAATGTGTCACTGATGAGTTTCTAATGTCTACCTTGATGATTAAACATAAAGACATCTAAAGTGTGAACTATGTTACATATGCAAATAACATAGTGAATACTCAATAAGTGGCAGTTATTCATAACACAGAGCTACAAATCTGACTTAAAGTAAAATTTGTGTTTTGTATAAAAGACATATGTCCATTACTGAATTCTTTTTGGTATTGTATTCCTAATTATGTTAAATGCCACATTAATATAGTCACCCAAACCACAATTATTAACCCAGTCACGTTCACATCAATAATCGATCCCTTAACCAGCACCTCATTATCATCAAAATAATAAGTCTTTCCTTTCCTGATATAGTTCAGACGCTGATCATTCCTCTCCATAATTATTATAACATCATAACAAATCAACTTATATAACCATAACTGGAAGTGAAGAGAGAGATACTCTTAGATTCTCAGAGATAGAAGAGGAACTTCTCTAAGATGAAGAGTATGCTTTGAGTGAAGGACAAAAATCCTTTCTTAGTAAAACAAGCATGGTTAGTGGGCTGCTGGTGCTGAGTTTCCTTTTGTGTGGTTCAGTTTGAGAAGCAGAGAATGAGTGCCAAGTAGACGATTAGAGAGAGAAAGCATTTTGCAAAAAGTAGTCTGTTTGATAATCATTTTTTAAGGGAGTATTACAGAAGCACATAGGCTGGTATATAACGTATTTTTTTTTACTATATATTTCATTAATTTTCATGAATTAGAATGGCATTGGAAATTGAGTTTCCCATGTAACATCCTAAAATAAAGATTAGCTTTTTAAAAAGTTTCAGAAAATCTGTATCTTCTTATGAATTTATTTTTTTAGAGATTTATTTATTTATGCATACAAGAGCTGGGGTGTAGGCCAGAGGTGCATAGGGGTGAGAAGATTCACCAGAGTGGGGAGCAGAACAGGCAGATCTACTGAAATGCGCTTCTGAGGGGAGCAGCGGGCGAGATAGGAGAGGTCTGCTGCGCCCTGTGGGAAGCTCCCTGGCCTCGGATTGAACTGGTGCTGCAGTGGCAGCCTATAGCTTCATCGTTCTGAGACTTAACCCCTTGCACCATCAGGGAGGCCCTGTTTCTTCTTTTTTAAACTCAAATTTTATGTAAATATTTATTTTTAAAAACTGGAATCTGTATTATACTTCCTAAATGGGGACTTCCCCAGATATTTAGTATAATGTGTGTATTTATTTCCAACATTATTTTCATTAGGAAAAAGTTAATGATATTTTAGAAAGGTGCAGGTATTTAAAGGGCAGAATTAGATATTTTTTTCCTTTTTTTGAGTAGTTTCTTCAATTTCTCCAATTGTACTTTGTATTTTTTTACTTTTAATACTCTTGTACAGTTACTTAAACTTAAAAGTTAGTGCATCTGTTAGTGCATTTTAGGTTTAGGGTTTGTGTTGTATTGAAATGAGGTATTAATCTTATTCATTTAAGTCAAAGAAATAAATTAGTGGTTTAATATCATTATTGTATTTGTAGGACAAATACATAATAGATGTTTTTTATTGAATATTTGCAACTGTAAACTGGGTTCACGTTATAATGCCCACCATGCAGAGGTTATAAATGACTCTTGAGAATTCTATCCAGGGAGGATTCTAGACAGACCACCTTTATATTTAAAATGATCTTTAACAAAACACTGTGTTTGGTTCTAGAATGTACTTAATTAGTATTATTTTTTATAGTGTTTTACTTAAAATATAAGGATTTAGAACAACAAGAAAATCTCTTATCTAGTACAGGATTTTGGCCTCAGGACAAGAATATCCTTGTCTGAAGTCAGGAATTTATTCAATGAGCAAGGACTGAGCTCCACTGAGTGTGGGACAGGATGTGTATAAGGTATCAGGATACGAGTATGATTAATGAGAACAAGAGTTCCAGCCCTCAAGGAATCTAAGTTCTAGTAAAGGAGAAAGGCTATTCCCCCTGTGCCATGATTTCAGAGGTAAGATAGAAAGTCCATTGTCCACAAACCTCATCTATAATTATTAACAACTCCTAAAGTTCTTTAAGCCTGGGCCCTTGCAGTTCAGTTGTAGTAAGGTACTTTGGTCACAGTAGGTATGCACTTGATAACTGGCTGGATGGCTATGTGAAGAAGCAAAAATTCCCTTTTTGGGTTTCATTTTGAAAGCAGGTAAATCAGCAGTCTCTTTAAAATGTAAACACCCATGGGGAGATAAGCTATTAAGATATTAGAAAGAATTTATCCTTAGTGTGACTGAATTTAAAAGCTTGTGTGTCCATGTGTGTATCTTATAATTCTTTTGGGATTAGTATATTGAAACAGATGACTAAGAGAATGCCAATTCAATGTTTAAAGTAGGAAAGTCAAGAGGGTAAGATTTGCAGATGTTGAGAATGTATATGGAAGGTAAGAATTGTGTGAAATATTGAACAAAAGGAAGTTTCGGGTGTCTGTGAAAGAGCTAAAAGACTCAGGTGGAGATAAAGCGCAGGCAAAAGTGAGATGGGGCAGTGCCGGCTATAGAGAAAATGTCACCATTTTCCATCTGCTGGAGGCTGGCTGTGTAAAGAGGATTAGGTCTGCAGTAGATCAATCTTTTATAAAGTAGTTTGAGGTTTGGCACAAGAGAAGACCAGAACTTTCTATGGTGTCAGGTAGGGCTGGGTAGGTGCAGCCCCATTAGCAAATGATCACATCTACTGCGCAGTTCACCTCAATTTTAGAGCTACAAATGGAAACGCGAAGAAAAGCATGGCCGGATCTTTCTGGGCTCTCTCAATACAGGTTCACATTCACTTTAGATCAGAGTTCTTTCCTGCAACATCTGTGGCTCAGGAGCTGCAGAGTAATGTGTCTAATGGAATCCCTCTTTCAATTATCCTCACTTCCTCAGTGAAGCGTTGCTTGACTTTTCCAGGCAGAATTAGTTGCTTCCTCTTTTGGGTTTTCACTTATTATGTTGTACTGCAATTATCTGGGAGCTCTCTGAGGCAGGGATCTCAAAAGAAGCCCTATCAATACTTGTAGAAGGATAATATTTGAAGTATTAATCAATGTGCTTAATGGGCTTACTCCCTGGGTATTTCCTACTTTGCAAATTCACTCCTCCCATGCCCCCAGCAGTGGGAGCAAGGACATTCTGTAGTCTTTACTGTTGAGGCAGGCTTTGTAAACAGAAATGCAAAGAGTAGGCAAATAGTTAATTTTTATTTCTACATTAAAATTCTGAGGTTGAAGTGTAAACAATAATTTTGGAGAATAATAGTAAGTATGTTTATTCCAATAATCATTGCACTAACATCCCTCTCCCCTAGCCAAATCTATAGGATGAGAGAGGTGAGTTGGAGAGGACAGATACTCTTGAGCAGATCAAAGTCCAAGGCTGGAAACACAGTGGCAGAGAGGCAGTTGGATGGGAGAGTGATTCAGGTCCTGTCTTTTCCTTTAGAACCCTGGGAGGCAGCAGCTTTGGAGGGTCTCCCGTGGCCTGGCCAGCACAGCACCGGAGCACTGAGGAAATCACCTGGGTCAAGAGGATGGATCGCAAGTTTACTGGGCTTTCTGAGGCCCAGAAGCGGTAGAATAAAGCAACCAGTGTTTCCAAAGCCCTCAAATAAGATAAAGAAGTTACCTGACAGAGCTGGCATGATGCTGACAGTGCCATGACAGAATAAGGGGCCCCTGCGGTGCATAGGATATGGACAAGGCCGTGTATGGGCAGACAGATGGGAACTTAACGCAGGAGACACCAGCTCTGTGAGGTGATCACCAAGCCAGACAGGACGATGTTCTTTTCAGAGGATGCCAAAGTGGCCATGTGCCAACTGAGTCCAAGCCATCTCCCATGGTGCTCCTAAGTATCCTTAGAGCTTACGTGCTATTCAAGGAGAAACAGAGGGACTGATCATTTCCTCAATTATCATGAATTCATTGAGTCTTAGGTAAACAAATTGAGTTATAGGGAAACAAAGATTATTAATAACAGCATAAATTTACATAGCACTTATATCCGTCAAAACTACCTGAAATAAAGACCGTAGACAAGATCAAATCATTTTATCCTCACAACTCTGTAAGGTAGGTACTATTCTTCCAGTTAATTTATAGGTGAAGAACATGAGGAAACAATTCAGTTGTCTAGATTTACACTGATAATCACTGGAGCCAGGATTATGTGCAACAGTAAGATGGAAAGGAAAGAATCCACGAGAGAGATGTGAAGATGTACATTATGGTTATAGACCTGTAAAATTCCCCTACAACTTCCTAATTTCACACTGGTCGTAAAACAAGTCTGAAATCTGGTAGCAAGCCAGCTGAGTAGTTAATAAACAACTTTATGGAAATTGAGTTTGAAGTTGTGATAGGTTGGTAGCTCCTCTCAGCACCTGACAGAGGCAAACACACCTTGCCTCTGGAGAAATAGATAAAACCTAGGTATTCTCAAAGAATTCCATTTGATACAGTTCCAAAAATTATGGGTTCAAGGTAAAAACAAAACAAAACACATACACACACAGAGGAAACACGGCACCATGAAAAAGGACAGCGGACCGACCCACAAAATTTTTGGATATTAGAAATATCAGACATAAAATATAAAACTATGTTTAAAATGTTTAAAGAAAGAAGAATGCCAAATATATGAAGAACATGGGATTATTAAAAATGAAAAAATGGTCTCTTTGAAAGTTACAAAAAGAAGTTTAAGACATTAATAAATACAATGATTGAAATTAGTAAACTCAAAGTGAAAGCCAAAGAAATTTATTAGGAACCACTACAGTAAAAGATACTGAAAATGTGACAGACAGGTTAAGAAACAGGATGTGGGCCTCGCTGTGGCGCAGCGGTTAAGTGCTGGCTCTGGAGCTGTCGACAGCGGCGACGCGAGTAGTGAGTAGTGGCGACGCGAGTTCGAGGCCCGGTTGGGGAGATTTCCACATGGCACAGCAGACCTCTCCTGCCTCGCCCACTGCTCCCCTCAGCAGTGCAGTTCCATTGATCAGCCTGTTCTGTTCCCCACTCTGTCTCTGGTGAAGCCTCTCACCACTCCACGCCTCTGGCCTGTACCCCAGCTTGTATGCATGAATAAATAAATCTTTAAAAAAAAAAAAAAGAAACAGGATTTGAGGAAGAAAAAAATAAAAAAACCAAAAAAAAAAAAAAAAAAAAAAAAAAAAAAAAAAAAAAAAAAAAAAAAAGAGAAGGAAGAGAATGAAGCAGAGGCAACATTTGTGTATATAATAGTGAATATTTTCCAGAGGTGATGGAAGAGACCAATTCAAATGTTTGAGTTCTAACAAATGCCAAGAAAGATTAAAAGAAATCCATTTCCACACATATCACAGTGAAAGTAAAACAAGCCAAAGCTAAAGACAAGATCTTAAAGTAGCTAGAGAGAAAAACCTGAAGTAATTTTTCAATAGCAAAATAAAATTAACAGGATGCAATCACAACTAAGAATTGCGAAAAAATTCACAGAAAAAAATATCCTCAAATACAACAGAGAAACAAAATATGAGTTTGTCACCAATCCTCACTTCAAGAGACTCACCAAGTCGCTGAAAAATGTCTTACTAAAAACAATTTTAAGCTGTTTTTCAGGCAAAAGGAACTTTCTAATGTAGAGAAGGGAATAACAAGCAAAAAAGGAGGTAGACCTATGGGTAAATGTGCACATTAAGGGTTCAACTGTGTGGTTAAAGGTGGAATTTTTCAGAATATAATGTAGTAAACACAGATGTTGATGCTTAACAATGCAACACCTGAAGTAATGTTACTTAAATAAAAAGAACCTCTAAAGCAATTAATTAAAACAGCATATAAATGCCAAACTAGTTCAAACAAAAAGGTATGAATGAAATATCAAGAATGACAACTACTTAAGCATGGTAGACTTCTGTAGCAAGTTTTTAAAACTTCCTCATTTGTACTTTCCTTTATTGCTTTAAGTGTAACAGAGTGGTCCCCAGAAAAAGGGTGTGTTCCAGGTTCCCTGTCCCACCCAAGGGAGAGTGGAGCTAAGCAGGAGAGATAAGAAGCTGAAGAAGAGAGAAGGAGGGACATGAGTCACAGGAGACAGGAGAAGGAAGGAAGCAGATGGAAGCCAGAAGAGGCCCAAGGAGCAGAGAGACATGTAAAGAAGCCGCACTGGCCTGGACTGATTGAAGAGGATGTGGGTGAGAGACCTGTGGGGAGGTTGACTGGCAACATTGATCTTGGTTTTGATTTTGCTCTTTAACTCCCAGAATTGTCTGGCTGTTTCTGATCCTTTTCTGTGGGTCCCTGCTGAAAGGTGTTTTAGTTCCTCCCAGAATTGTCTGGCTGTTTCTGACCCTTTTCTATGGGTCCCTGCCAAAAGGTGTTTTAGACTTGTGGCAGGTTTTCGGGACTTGCTTTGGGCCAATCCCATTTGGGTGTACTTCTACCCACGAGGGGTTGGATAACATTGGGTGCTTGATTTAGAAACTATATTCTTTGTCTTACCTAATTCTATTAAAGTTTGTTTACACTTAAAGTCTTGTATGTTTTCTATTGATGTGGTGGATAGCAGAACCTATTTAGAACAGGTTTAGGGGTTCTGGGATGTCCCGCTCCCTGCCCTATAACAAAAGCATTTATAATGAATTTATAATATGTTTATTTAATATTTTAATATGTTTATTTAAAAAGTTACTTATCATTTTATCTTTCCATTTCTCCTTTGTAACACTTATCTCAGATAAATTTTATTGATTAATGCCTGTTTTAAGTTCCAAGCAGGCATGGACTCTGAAGTTTTCCTTACTATTATATTCTCAATGCTTAATTCACTGCCTGGCATGTAGTATATGCTCAAGAAGTAACGAATGAATGAATAACTTCATACTGACTACATATGCAGCTCATGACATTTAATAATGCCCCCCTCCTTCCTCCATATCTCCACATCCTAATCCTTGAATGGCAAAAAGAAAGAAGATGGAATACAAGAAAAAACTTTGCAGATGTGATAAAGGATCTTGAGGTAGGGAGATTATTCTGGAACATCTGGGTGGGTACAAAGACAATCATAAGTATCCTTCCTAAGTGGGAGGCAAAGGGAGATTTGACACAGACAGAAGAAGAGAAAACTTCAGGGGCAGAGAATGGACGATGAAACTGCAAACTAGGAGTGTTGGCAGCCACCAGAAGCTTGAAGAGATGAGGAATGGTTTCTCCCTAGACCCTGGGGAAGGAGCAAGTCCCTATCAACATCTTGATTTTAATCTAGTGTATTGATTTCAGACTTCTTGCCTCTAGAACTGTAGAACACATTTCTGTTGTTTTAAGTTGCTAAGTTTGTGATATTCTGTTATTGTAGCCATAGGATGCTAGTAGAGAGTTAAAGTGAAGAGGAATCAAATAAGATAATCATTTGGAGCTTAGCGTGAGGGACATTTATGTACCAATTAAATAGTGTACAAGAGTTTAGGGGGGAAAACCAGGCATTTGAATTTAGTCATATTATCTTTTAGAAAAGGGAAAGGACACTGAGAACACATGCAGGCATTATACACCTGTCTCCCTTTTGGGACTGGAGGTTTACAAAGAGCAGAGTTTAAGCCTTTTTTCTTTGGATTCCTGGTAGCTACTTAGCACATAACTATTCAGTACATGTTTGGGACAATAAACCCATTAAGATCATAGATCTTTTGCTGAAGACACTTGAAAGCATGCCCAACATCAAGGTTTATGGATATTGAGATTTTAAGTGTCTAAACTACATTTTGTTCCAATTAAAGTGCATCATCAAGAGTTGCACATATCTTGTACTTAATACAGTGGCTGACTTTAGAAGAAGCTCAGTAACATTTTTAAATGAATGAATGAGTCTATATCATATGAATCTATATCTAGTAACTCTTCCATTAGGATGGAAGAGTTACTAGATATTGTCCTTAGAACTGATCTTGTTTCTAAGTGAGACTACATCAAACTAAAAAGCTTCTGCACAGTGAAAGAAACTATCATTAAAACAAAAAGACATGCTACTTAGTAGGAGAAAGTACTTGCACATCATATATCCAATAAAGGGCTACTATCCAATATCAACAAAGAACTTCTACAACTCAACTAAAAGAAAATGAAAAATCCAATTACAAAATGGGCAGAAGAAAGAAACAGACACTTCTCAAAAGACATACATTAGCCATTAGCCTACCAAAAAACCCTTCTCTTTGCTCATCATTACAGAAATGCAAATCAAAACCACAATGAGATGCCACCTCACACTTATAAGAAAGGCCCATATAAAAAAGGCCAGAAACAAGTGTTGCAAGGGTGTGGAGAGAAAGGAACCCTCTACTGTTGTTGGGAATTAGACTGGTCCAGCCCACAAGGAAAACAGCATGGAGGTTTCTCAAAATATTAAGAACAGATCCATCACATGATCCAGCAATTCCACTCCTAGGTATCAGTCTAAAGAACACAAAAATACTAATTCAAAGGGATATATGCACTTCTATGTTCACTGCAGCATTGTTTATAACAGCCAAGTTATGGAAGCAACCTAAGGAATTAAGAAAAGATTAGTGGATAAAGAAGATGTGGTGTATATTCATAAAGGAATATTACTCAGCTATTAAAAAAAATGAAATCTGGAGGTGACGTCATCAACATGGCGGTTAAGGGACGCTAGTATCAACTCTCCCAAAAGAAAAGCTGCCTATAAAGAGACATCAGCCAAACCCAGAGAAGATCCAGAAACGCTACATAAATCTAACACCCTCACGGGTGATTAGAACTTGGAAAGAAGCTAAAAAGACTGATTAAGGAGAAGAAAGAACCACCAGATCCCCTCTCCCCTCCCCTCAACACAAAACCGGACCAGGAGACCAAGACGAGAGGCACCTGAGGAAACCCGATAAAAAAAAAAAAAAGAAAAGAAAAGGTGAGCAGAGGCGTTTTCCCGGGCACGGCAGAGTGATAAAACTCGAGACTGACACCAGCAGTCCCTCCAGGTAGCAACAGAGCCCTGGAGAGGGCAGAGTGCACTGGGGAAGTTGGTGGGACAAGGAATAAAGTCCCGGGCAGCCTCGGTGTGGTGTGGCCCCTCCCCCCACCTCCATTGCGGAGCCAGCACTCTAGCTCCTGTCTGGAACAGAACTCTGGGGTAGTAGTCTACCCACCCCTTCAGTGACACTATTAATAGCTAACCACTGGAAGAAACGTGGGAGAATAAAGAAAAATCTCCCAGCTACAGGTGTGGGAAAAACACAGGACATAAGCTGCACGCTAGGAACTTTCTGTCCTGTCCCGTGCAAGAGAGCGAGAGCTCCCGAGGCAGTTCCACTGCGCTGCTCGCAGAGGATTACAGCGGGAGGAGGTCAGTTTCATAACCCACAGATAAAGACTGCGGGCTAGGCTGCCGCAACTGCCCTCCAGGCGCCGGAGAAGTGCGGAACAAAAGCCGTGCTTGGTTGGCACTTCCTGCTCTGCCCCACGCAGAAGAGGGAGCCAGGTCAGGGCAACCCCACCGAGGCAAGCCAAAGCCCTCCAGGTGTGCACACCCCGCACTGCCACGGCCCTGCCCTCCAGCCATGCAAACAGCTGTGCCCCGCCCTCCAGCCGTCCAACAGCCACGCCCCCCCCGCCCTCCAGCTGCCTGCACCGTCCTCGGCCCCGCCCTCCAGC
>PVIJ01003263.1:0-139010 GCA_004024925.1 Scalopus aquaticus
TGTCTCTCTCCCACCCAGCCTTCCTATAGTCCTGTTATAAGTGAAACCATTCGATATTTTTCTCTTTTTTTCTGGCTTATTTCACTGAGTATGATCCCCTCTAATTCCGTCCATGTCGCTGCAAATTGCATGTGTTTATCTTCTTTGAATGCTGAATAGTATTCCATTGTGTATATGTACCACATCTTCTTGATCCAGTCATCTATTTTTGGACATCTGGGTTGCTTCCCTGCCTTTGCTATTGTGAACAGTGCCGCAATGAACATACGGGTGCATGTATCCTTTCGGATTAGTGTTTTCGTATCCTTTGGGTAAATTCCCAAAAGTGGGATTGCTGGGTCGTATGGAAGCTCCATGTTTAGCAGTCTGAGGAATCGCCATACAGCTTTCCATATACATCTTTCTGCATAACACATACACATACACGTGACTCTCCGCATGAAGGGTTTTCTTTAGGGCGTGCATGAACAAGTCCTAGATTCAAAACTGCTGCAGTCAAGGACACCGCTGCACCCTTCTCATCTCAGCCATTTCACAGAGGGGTCTGTTTTTTCCCTAAATGTCTGTGTGTAGGAAGTCTCAGACTTTGCTTCCAGCAGACCCAGGAGAAGTTTGTCTGCAGAGGAAGTGCCCAAAGCCACCAGAGTAGCAAGTAGTGGGACTGAGACCCCATGTCCTTTCCTTCCTGGCCGATTCCTCTTCTCTCAAGGCTAATCTCTTGTTTAGTGTGTTCCTTTTTCATAAAGGAGGACCTAGCTTTTTCCCCAATATCCTTGTCATCAGCTGCTGATTTCCTATCCAGGAACCCGTGGGCTTTCGGTGGAGGAGGAAGCTCAGCGGCCCTCGGTGGGCCTGAGCCCGGGGCCCATTCCTCCGTGCATCTGGCATTAGTGTATTGCACGCTATTGACATTGCAGAGTTGCTTTCAGCAGGGCACTCCTGACTCCTGAATATGTGAAACCTTATAATTGCAGAATAGAATGAAAATCCAAAGTGAATTAGAAATTTAATTAAACTTCTTGCTTGTTTAATTGTTTAATGTGTTGCACAATCCAACTTGCAATTCCATATTCAATTATAATGAAATTCCCCTTAGATTGAGTTTGTTTGGGGGTTCAAGAATGACTCTAAAAGGGTATTGATGCTTTAAGAGAATCTTTGGTTTTATAAAATTTCAGCATAGGAGATTGAGTGTTTTAGTATTAGGTTTGTATTGACTCTTGATATTGACACAAGTCTAAATGTGCAAAGCGCACAAAGGCTAAATCCCATGGGCTTATGTTTAATTTAAAATAAGGCTAGCTGGCCATTTTGAATATACTAGATAGGCTGACAGTCGGAATATCTGACTGGTTGGGGGAAATAGTCAAATATTAATTTAAAATGTTTATTAGCAGACTGTTTGCAATTGGTCTTTAAATTCATTTAGAAAGTGAGAATTCACATTTATGTAAAATTGCCAATAAACCAGAATTCATAAAGGTGTTTAGAGGTTAAATGCCTAATGATTAATTTATGTTTAAGTAATATTTTAAATAATTTGGAGGAAGGATAAAGCAGCTGAGGATAATGTTAATGATGAATAATAATGAAGGCTTAAGGATTCTGTGATTTAATTGTGGAGACCCTATTCATCACCCTGAAAACAGAATAGGAAACCGAATGGATAAGACATTTTCGTGGTGTTTAAAGAGGGCTGGACAAGGAGACAAAAGGTAAGTAAGGACTGGAGTCCAACCTCTGATTTAACAAAGGGTCATCAGACATTCTCTTTCCTTCTCTGAGACATAATTCATTGATTCAAAGGGAGGAAGGATTGAAAAATAGTTATATATATTTTTCCTGTATCACTAGACATTTTACTTTCACATTTATAATTCTGTGTAGCCTGTTACTTGAATATGTTGAAGTCTTGTGAGTAGCAAAAGAGGTTGGGGGACATGTAGTAGCTAATTGTGACACAAAAATAATAATTGCATCCTCTTTTTTTCCTACCCAACAGTTAGGACATTTTCTTTTTTTCTTTTTGTGTAGAAGAACTGAGGTGTAGCTCAGAGGTGTGGGAATGATTCACCAGAGACAGAGTGGGGAGCAGAACAGGCCGATTGGGTGAAATACACTGCTGAGGGGAACAGCGGGCGAGGCAGGAGAGGTCTGCTGCGCCATGTGGGTCAGCTCCCTGACTGGGGATGGAACTCAGGTCGCTGCAGTGACAGCGCTGACACTTAACCCCTAGGCTACCAGGAGGCCTAGTGATGACAATTTCTACTTGTGCTTAATTCTCTTTTGGTTCTCAAAAATACAGACTGTTACTACTGGTGTGTGTATGTTTATAAGAAGATGTGTGGATGTACATACCTGAAATTGTTGATATTCTGGACCCTTTGGTAAGATTAAGGCATTCATGCTCTAAAGGTGATGATATACATTAAATTCTGTGCACCTGTTCTGTATACTCAGGAAGGTCCAGTAAGGAAGTCTCATTCCATCCATGGAAATAGAACGTAAAGTGATACTCAAAATTAGTTTAATTATGAATGCATAGCTTATATTCAAGAGCTTAGTAAAGAAAGTGAGATTGATCATTTCTGCTGATTCAGAAGAACACATCCTCTTACAAAGCCAAAGAAATTAACTGTGAACCCTTGATCAAAAGGCACAAGATAGTGTGTGATCCAGGCAACTTGATTACTACTAGTTTGTAAGTGAGGAAAGCTTTTTGATATTAAAAGCAGGGGAAGCCCAAAGCATTATTATGTAGAGAATTGATTACTTTAATCAATGACTTCTTTAAAGCCAGTGCTTGGTGATGACTGGGGAAACTGAGATGGACTAACTGGCCATCAGTGGTC
This sequence comes from Scalopus aquaticus, assembly GCA_004024925.1. Classification (NCBI taxonomy): domain Eukaryota; kingdom Metazoa; phylum Chordata; class Mammalia; order Eulipotyphla; family Talpidae; genus Scalopus; species Scalopus aquaticus. The sequence continues at coordinate 2,853 of PVIJ01003263.1, forward strand.
AGCTCTGCTCCAAGGACAGTTCCCGGAGCCTTTGGTGCCTCCAGAGCGCAGGGAGTTTCTGGAAGTTTCTGGAAGGAGCTTTGTAGCCTGTGTGAGGATCAGACCTAAGTAGAGTTTAATAAAATTCTGCTTTGGAGTGATTTGTTTATCTTCAGTGAGCAATTTCTTTTTTTCTAATAGATTGATTTATTTGTCTGTTTGTGTATACTCCTCTAGTGCTTTTCCTCATCTGAACCAAAAGTGCTTTGCAAATATCAGAGCTCAGATTTTAAAAAGATCATTGATTTTTTTTGCAGCAGCCCTGAAGGTAGGCTGTCACACATCATCATTTATTTCTGAGATAGAAATATTGATAGAATAATATTAAAATCTTTCATTAGAGAAAAATTTTTTTTTTCGTCCGGCCATAGCCTAAATTCAAAGAAGTTTTGTGTTTGCTGTTGTCTATCAGAATTGCTATTTAAAGGTGCACACTCCCTGGATAAGATGGTTACCTGGCTGCTATAAGGAAAATGAGTTGCATGTCAATAAAAATTCACACTGTCTGGAAACACACCTATGTGACTACCAAATAGTTCCCCGAGAGACTCAAGGAACAGGCGTGGATTAGCCATTGAAATTGTCCACTATGACCAGAATTTTAAAAGCGATTAGAAGTCAGTGAGCCCCGAGGGTCTCGCCAGCCCACCCAGTGTACCTCCCTGCTTTTCTTCTCTTTATGCTGTGTACCTCCATTCACCTTCCAGCATCTTTGAGGAAAGCTCAGTTCAGGAATCAGTCTGGTTCCTCTGGTTCAGAGGATAATTCCTGAGAGGAAGAGAGTCCATCCAGGGATGCCACCAGCCGCTTGGACCCAAGGGAGGAAAGAGATGGAGTCTTTATCATTTTCTCTTGTTAGTTTTATCTTTAATTAATTTTTTACTCCTTTTTTCACTCCCTGTGTCAATATTTTAGTTTAGAGCTTCAGACTCTTCTCTCTGACCTGTCACCATGTTCTCTGAAATTGTCTCCCATCTCTTCACATCGCTGCTGGAATTTTTTTCTAACATGCCAATGTTGTGTGGTTCTCTATATTCAGTCCTTTAGGCGTCCTAGGGAAACCAGCACATGTGTTTGTCTTAAGCCAGTGGGACTGTTCTGATTTTTGTTTTAGGAGTAGCCACTTGAGTTTCACTATTCTGTATGCTTTCAGCCTCACTGGGGAGTTTAAATTATTTCAAAATGGATAGACTGTGGGATAGAGAATCCCAAATCACAGGACAATTTGAAGTTCATTGACAAGGAGAGCAAGAAAAGTGCGCTTTGCAGAATATTTTACTCTGAGTTTCTCTATGTAATTAATTTTGAAGGGGAGGGGTGGGGAACCAACTCTGAGCAGAAATCAGGACCGGAGGCCCCATCTAATATTTCGCCATGCAGAATGAAGCTGTGCTCAGCTCTTCTGCACATTCTGTAACAGCTGCACACTGCTGACTCCTCGGAAAGCAGGGCTGTGTTGAAACCCCCTTTGCTGTCAGTTCCTCTGGACAACCAAGAATCATCCTAGGTTTGGATTCGTTTTTTTCAGAAATATTTGGTAAATAGCACCACCCAAACATTGGTGGATGTCAAGCAACACGTTGAGCCAATGGCCTCCCTTGGTCATGATGTGGCTACAGGAAGCAGAAAGTAAGCTTGAGATTCACTTTTGTTTACTTACTTTCGTGCACGGCATCATCAAATTTTCTCCGGGGTCAGGAACAGATTTTAGAAGTGTTGGGATTGTCTTTCTTTCAAGGTAGTCCTCATACGGCTCAGGAAATTCCTTGGTGAGCGAGCCGTGTTTTATTTGTTTCTCCCCCTTGTAGAGTGAAAGCACCGCTGTCATCGTGCATCTCTCCTTGAAGGTCAGAGGTGTTTGCCATCCTGTGACAGCTTCCTTTTTCTTACGTAGCCAACTGTATTGCACTTATGCCTGACTCCATGCTAGATCTAAACACTGGGAGCCCTTGCCTTCTCGGTGCTCCTTATCCATTCTTTGCAACTCCAACGGTGAAAGCTTCCCTGACATCCTACATGTTGACAGTGGGCATTGGCCATGTGTTAATTGTTTGCCAGCCCCTGATTCTCTCCAGGAATTTCTTTACTACTAGGACAGATGTCTAATAGATGTCCACACCTTGGAGTCCATCTTCTTATTCCAATTATTCTGCTGTGTGATCCTCCCACGCCCCTATCCAGAGCTATCGGACTTTGTTACCTTTTTGTTTTCTTTTTTTAAATTCTTTTTTAAAAGATTTTTTTTATTTATGCATACAAGCTGGGGTGTAGGCCAGAGGTGTGGGGGGGTGAGAGGATTCACCAGAGACAGAGTGGGGAGCAGAACAGGCGATCTAGTGAATTACACTGCTGAGGGGAGCAGGGGATGAGGCAGGAGAGGTCTGCTGCACCCCGTGGGAAGCTCCCTGGCTAGGGATCGAACTTGTGCTGAGTCGCTGTGGATAGCTTCATAGTGCTGAGGCTCAACCCCCTGTGCCACCAGGAAAGCCCGTTACCGTTTTGTTTTCATATGCCCTGTTCAGTTTCTTCTGTCTAAACTTGAATTTGAAGCATGAACTCGTAATAGTTCTCTAGTCCACCCTAGAACTCTTGGCATCAGCTTGCAAACCATTCATCTGAATAAATTTTTGCTTTGAACACCAGTTCCCTCTCTCACTTCAACAAAAGCATTAGGTGTAGCAGTCTGCCAGGAACCCTCCTCACACCCGTCTCTCCCCATCTCTTGTTCTTATGTTTGGTTCCCACACAAAGAAGTTCCATGACTACTTGGTGTCCAAGTCCTGCTCAGATTCTCAACTTTTTTTTTTAAAGATTTATTTATTTATGCATTCAAGCTGGGGTGTAGGCCAGAGGTGTGGGGAGGGTGAGAGGATTCACCAGAGACAGAGTGTGGGGAGCAGAACAGGAAGATCTACTGAAGTACACTGCTGAGGGGAGCAGCGAGCAAGGCAGGAGAGGTCTGCTGCGCCATGTGGGAAGCTCTCTGGCTGGAGATCGAACTCATGCTGCAGTGGCTGCAGATAGCCTCATACTGCTGTCATTTAACCTATTGCACCATCAGGGAGGCCCAGATTCTCACCTTCTTAAGAGGTTGTTGATGTGTGTGTTGTGTCCCTTCAGCTTTATGGCCAGCCGGGAGAGGCAGGCACATGTCTTTGTAACCCTTAAGTCCCACAAGACCTAGAATGTTACTAAAATTCTTTGAAAATTTTGAGTTGTTAGCTTTGTGACAATAATGCTACTAATAGGCCTTTTCTTTTAATAAATATATTTAACATTTTAAAATCCTATTTTCTTGGAAAAGTGACTTAATTTTGATGATGATAGTAGTCTCAATTCATGACAGATTTATACCGAAATTCTGTTCAGTTTATACTCACTTTTTGCACATGGAGTTTACTATAATACAGACGGTGTATGTAAAGGATGGAATATTGATTTAAAAACTTTGCTTTTCATAATACAATCATAATAGAATTTGAAGGGGAAAATCTTTATGAAATTTGTCAGATGATCTTTCAGATTTCTATCGTTCCCTAATAATGCTTTGTAGCACTGTTATCTCCATATGCTTCTAAAACACATTAATTCACCAGCAAACCTAATAGTATCAGACATAATTTAAAATGTGCTGTAAGAACTTGAAAATCATGTGGCCACTCAGCATTTCTAATTCCTGTTATCTTCAGGGTATAGATTATGGTACAGATTTATTGAACCAGAGAATGAAATTCCAAATTCTTTAGAACCTATTCCTCACGTAGAACAGCTGACCTGGTGGCAGATGCCTTGTTGTTAACCTTGAACATTGAGACACTCCTCTCTCTTGCTTAGTACCAGGAAGGTAAACAATCTAATTAATGGAAGTATTGAAATAAAGCAAGCTAATCCAAATGAACTGAAGATCCATGATTGTGGATTCACTGTTGTAGTCTCAGTGTTAGAAAATGACTGGCACCTAATAGGCAATTAATTCATTGAACGCATAACTAAATAGATAATAAGCTTTGATATGCTTATTAAATGTCTAATACTAGAAAAGCTTTAATCCCATTGATTCAAGATATGGTGATAGGCAGGTCATCATTTGTTTTGTTCTACTTCATGAGGCCTCTGGGATTTCTACTACGTGTTAGTCACTTGTGACAACAATTACAGTATCAGAAATGGCATCTAGTATTTGGATAGTGCTTTCCATCATTTAATATATACAATTGAATAAGATGTACATATATGTGTTCTCACTTTATCTGTAGAAAAAATCTGGGTGATTGATAAAACAGGTGCCAACAAACAGTGATCCCTTTTCCTTCTCCCACTCCTAAACCATGGTCTTCTATAGCAGGGGAAACAAATATAATTCTTTTTTGGTGAGGACAATAGAATTAGAAAGCTATGTTATGTGCCAAAAGGCACACATCAAGTTTGTAGCAAATAAAAGCTCAAATTACATGTGGTCTGACATTTTTCCCACATTAAATTTAATATGGATTTAATTGAATTTACATTTCATTTAATAATTTCTTTGAGATGTCATAGAAATTCGGTGATGGATGTATATTTAAAATTACTATAAAGTCAGTGTTGAGTGAAATAGATTCAATATATAGTAGATAAGAAAATACTATTTTTTGGGCCTCCCCGGTGGCGCAGTGGTTAAGTGCAGCGGAGACGCGAGTTCGACGCCCGGCTGGGGAGAATCCCACATGGTGCGGCAGACCTCTCCTGCCTCGCCTGCTGCTCCCCTCAGCAGTGTATTTCTGATCTGCCTGTTCTGCTCCCTGCTCTGGCTCTGGTGAACCCTCTCGCCACCCCATGCCTCTGGCCTGTACCCCAGCTTGTATGTATAAATAAAAAATAAATCTTTAAAAAAAAAAAAAAAGAAAAGAAAATACTATTTTTTCAGAGCCAAACATTATCTCACTTTTATTGGTATTTTGAAAGTATTTTTTTATTTCCCTAGATAAAAGCCTCTACGTGATTTGGAATGTAATGAACGAGATTTAGATGTGATTTATAAATAGTTTTAGTTTTCAGTCTTTTTATGAATCCTTAGGAATAGGTGAGGGGGTCCCTTCTGAACTTTTTTTTTTTAACTTGGTTTTGAAGAACCTGTTTGTTTTTCATTTTCTTGCCCTTTCAAATAGCCAGCAGTGTAATTAGTATGTGGTGGTGTTGTGGGAATAAATTGTGAAAAAATAAATAAGGATCTAGGATAGTTTACTGAAAGATTGTGTGAATAATCTTTTGAACTTTCTATTATCTATTCAGAGGATTTAATTTGACAGTATAGGATATTTTAAATATCAATATTTTGGTTTTATCCTAGAAATTTTCATATTCTCAAAAGAAAGACAAATGTTCCATTATTTAATGAGATCCTCAGAGGTCTACCTTGGATCGTATATATATGAAGTATGATATGATTGACCGAATTTTGATTTGGAATTCAGACTTGGTTGAAGCGTGCTGTTTCAGGACTGGAGAATTCAGAAGTGTTCACAACTTGACAAAAACTATCTGGATGCACTTTTCTGACATTCTTGAATTGTTTAGCTGGTAATTTCGAGAGTATATGAAATATTTGACTGCAGTAGACGCTCGATCCAGCCGGCTCAGGGGTGTGTCCTGATCGCTGGGGGGAGCGATGCAGCTATTGCAGATAGCATGCGATCTCTTTTGAACTATAGTATTTATGTATTTATCTCATTTATCTTGAATCCTATGGAGAGATGATTTATATAAACTAATATCAATTAAGATAATAGCCTTTTATTCATTTTAGAAATTTCTTCTAAATTATAAGGACCTCTACCTTGCTATCTAGTATTTAAGATTTGGCACAGATACTTGCCTTACCTGTGCATAATTTTCATATGGTAGGAATTAGTATTCTCAAATTTGAAAGATAATTGACTAGCTAAAGTTGGGTCTCTGACTTTAGGGGGTATGATGGCTGTTTAAGTAATGGTATGTAGATAAAATAGGTCCTGGAAGCCCCCATGGGATTGCTTTTGCTGAGCATCAATTCACTGTTATATCTTGGACTGAGATTAAGAAGACTAGAAGGAGCAGGAACACAGTTGTATTGATAAGAATGTTGCTAAAGACATTGGGTCTTCATCTCACACAGTGTCCCCTTTATGAAAACCCATGAGAGCAGTTTTTCTAACACTTGGGTGCTAGGAACATTTGCACAGTTCTCATAGCGGTGATACTGGTTTCCTCTTTGCTTTGTTTGATAAGAAGTTTAGCGCCCTATATTTAGTTTGACATGTGTTTAACAATTAATGATTTATCTTTTGGGTTGCATTTTGTATACTAACTCTAACGTAATCATATAGCTTTAATTTCCTTTTGACAATCCATTAAACCTCAAAATATCTGTTGAATGCCTGCACTTGGCCCTGTGCCTGATGTTAGCGATAAGCATACTTTGACACAGGCTTAGCCTCATGGAACTTATAATCTTTAGGGGGAGAAAGAAACGTTAATGAAATCACCAATTGTATGTGTAACAATGGAAATTGTTATAATGAAGGAACAAAGGAACATGGCATGATGCTCTGAGACTCTATACTGGCAATATCCTTTATAATAACAGAGGTACACATATATAGACCCAAGTACATTTATATTCCTTGTATGTAGTATACATTTATACTTAATTTTATACACTTATGCTTACATTTTCTTATAAATGCTCATTTCTTATAAAAATTATTCAATACAAATAAAGAGCTGATTATTTTTCTATTTTATGGAAGTACGATAATTTATTTATTTGTTTGAAATTGACTTTTCAAACAATATGTCTGTGTTTCCCATGAGCTAAAATAGCCAAATCTTTGCTTTATTAACAAGGCTGAATAGTTGGTTACAGAGTTGTCAACCAGCTGTTTTCCTTTATGAATTTCTTGTTCATATCCTTTGCATTGTTACTATGGTGAAATCCATCACTGTACTGTTACTGATTTTTAATGACTCCTTTTATATCAAGAATGTCTTCACACATGTTATGAACATTTAATTCAATTTGTCTTTATTTTTTAATTGACTTGTGAAATTTTTAGCATAATGATTTAGAGCATGAGACTCCGAGACACCTCTTTTTCTCCAATCCTGTTTCGGACTTACTATCTGTGTACTTTAGTCAAGTTGCTTAGCCTAATTAAAGCTTATATGTGTTGTTGGGGTTGGTTTTGTTGTTCTTTCATTTCTATAAATAGTATATGTCAGGAATAAATTGAATAACACACTTTTTGCCATAGAAGTTTTAGAAAAATAATTAAAATAAAAAATAAAACATTAAAATCATTCATAATGTTTTTACCTGTTCTTATTTTCACATTTGTCTCGTGTATATTAGTAAACAGTTGTATGTCATATTAGTGAGGGTTAAAGTTGTGAATACAAGTTGTTATGGATATGAGTTGTTCTCCCATATTGCAAAACCTGGTTAATATACAAATCCACCTTGTCATTTCTAATTATTGTCTAGTATTGCATCAATAAGATTTTTTAAATTAAATCAACTCCATTTTTAATTGTTAAAAATATTGTATTGAGTCGTTCAGGATTACTTCTAATAAGCAGAATTTTGTGTCCAGTAATTACATTTTTTAGGTTTTTGGCAGTTTCTACAGCTCCCTCCATACTAGGCCTTAGCTTTGTTCCTCCATCTTTTTTTTTGTTTTCCTTGTGCAAGCCTGGTATGTTAAATGATGTGTTTATTATTTAAATTTTTATTTTTGGTTGCTAGTAACTTAATCATGTTTCATGTATTTGTTGGTTTTTAAATTTTATTCTAAAATAAACTGCCTTGTTAATTTTTGCTAGTTTTTCCATTGAGATGTTGATTCTTTTTTCTTTTGGATTTTCCAGAATATTTATATAGGACATTAATCCTATATCCTAAGGACACTTAGGATATAGTGGACACTAATCCTATATATAGGATATATATATCCTATATATATATCCACTATATATAGGATATATAGGACACTAATCCTAAGGACATTAATCTTTTATCACATGTATTACAAATATTTTCTTGCTTTCTCTTAATTTTTTATTGTTTTGGACTCAGTGACGATTTTGGGTCATGGATATTTTCCTCAGGTGCTTTTTTTTATTTCCCTAAAAACAAATGTTTCTATCTAACATTTACATTTAAATATGAACTAGAAGCCCCAGAAAGGCAACAGTTTGGTCCATCTTGTTCCTTTTTGCTGACTGTATTCATGGCATATCATAGGCATGTAACACATTTGTCTACTAACATAAATATTTAATTATCTCCACTACATAGCATCATAAAATGTGTGATAGAAATGTAGCTTCCTTAACACTCCCAAAAAGCTGGAAATGTATATATTTTAATCTGTTATTTTTCCTTTATTTCCATTGACTACTTTTCCCTTTTCCATTTACCTTCTCAATACTTGCTCATCTTTAGATCTCAGCTTAGGTAAGAAAGCTCCCTGTGATAGTCCTCTGATGACAAGGGTGCATTTTACATTGTAAGTTTTGTTAGCACTATTTTTCTTCGTGACACTTTTCACAATTGTGGTTTCTGTTTTTTTTTTTTTCTTTCCCTGTGGAATTTATTTTTTTCCCCATCAGCACCAAACAGGCATTACTTGTTTTTGCTCATTTATTATATCCCACTGCCTGACACATATTAGGTATTGTATTGCTTCTTAATTTTTGGAATGGATGAAAAATAAATATACCGTCACAAAAATCATATATTGAGTTCTTGCAAAATATGGTTCCCTTCAAATATATCTCCTGTAATACTTATCTCCCTCTCTGTTTTGTTGTCAATCCCATATGAATTTAATGTTACCTTTAAAAAACGTTTTAATATGTCTTAAGTTAAAATGGCTCCTCAACTACTCTTTATAATAGATTAAACTTTAAAAAAACTCAACTGTTCTTGCACATTTATTCAGCCGATTGAAGTTTATAAACTTCAAATTAAAGAGGATCTCACTATATATTTTTAATTGTGTGTGTGTGTGGGCAGGGGAGGGGAACTGGGGGAAAGTAATTGCTTTAAATTGATAAATCATTTTGGAGAGATTATATATTTATCATAAAATATTCAAATATTTTACTCAGGAATTTGGTGGGTAGCATTTTTTTTTACTTGAATACTTTTTATTTCTGCCAGTTAATTTTTAAGTTTTATTCATAGAAAAGCTGAACAGTTTACGCTAAGATTTTTCTTAAGACATTTTTTGCACAGGTGTTCATATGGTACGTGTTTGCTGTCTTTAAGAAGATTTGGTGACAAAGGTGGCAATAGTTTGTGTCTAGGAACTTGGGTTTTAAAATGTCACCTGTAGTCTTAAGTGATAAGGTTTTTTGGTCTGCCAGGGGTCCTGGATATCACTATGCCAAACTTCATAGACATTTTTTCCCCAGCAAACAATGTCATTTATAGTGAGCACCTATTTTCTTTCTGCAAGTTTTTAATGATTATACAGACTGAGAGTGCCTGTCTCAAGTCCCTAGAAATTAATGAACTCCGAGTCTCGGGGTTTTCCTGCGCAGAAACTCTGCACATGTTTCTGTATTTCTTAACTGGAAAATGTTAGAAGTTTACAGATGGATTTGTCTAACCACCATCTGACATGTCTTTTTCTCTTACTAGGCTCATTAGTTTTGAATTTCTTGGCTTTCCCCAGTAAGCCTGATAATGCCATCTCCAGGTGATAAGTCTGTGTCCTTTACTTACTATACCTCACATTCATTTTTCTTGTCATATTACGTTGATCAGATCTTCTAGAACAATGTTAAATAAAATAGTTGACTTCAGGAAGGTATATTTTAAAGTTGAATGGATAGAACAGAAATTGGTCACAATTTCAGGAAATGAGAAATTGGAACAGGTGAGAGATTAGGAGAAAATGGTTATGCAGAGAGTCTGAGGGAGAGGGAACAATTCTGTGTACCTCTAGGTTGGAAGATGGTGTGAATAGTGATAGGTAGAGATCAGAATTTTATTAGAATCAGATATATTAGGAAAAGTGTAGCATTGACTTTTGTTTGTGTTGCATATGAGATACCTGAGAAACAGTTGGAATGCACATCTTGAGAATAGAGAAGTTTCTCAGGGGAAGCTTGTGGTTTTCAGCTTAGCACCAGCCATTGATCCAGGTGAGAAGGGATAGTAGGAGGACATATAAGTAATGGCAGCATCCTTGTCTGTATTTGATTGACTGATTAATGGCATTAATAACAGGCCCTGTATGAGGCAAAGGATGGGAACATTTTGTGACATCTAATAGGATTCCATCCTAGTTCTCATTAAATAAGCTGTCATATATCTTTTTAAAAAAGATTTATTTATATTTATTTACGTTTACAAGAACTGGGGTGTAAGTCAGGTGTGGGGGGTGAGAGGATGCACGAGAGGCAGAGTGGGGAGCAGAACAGGTAACTCTACTGAAATACACTGCTGAGGGGGGCAGCGGGCAAAACAGGAGAGGTCTGCTATGCCATGTGGGTTAGCTCCCTGGCCGGGGATCGAACTCATGCCACAGTGACTGCTGATAGCTTGGTAGTGTTGAGACTTTAACCCCTGCACCACCAGGGAAGCCCTGTCATATATCTTAACAGGTTAATACAATGAAATTCTTTGTGCATAGCTGCATGAATGTACAAATGAGCAAACCCATATTTGATCCTCAGTTCTCCTTTATGGGCAACACTGCTAGTTTTGAATTTCTTTGCTCTGTCTTGGTCTTGCTCTGTCTATTCTTTTTCACTGTAAGAAATTATACACTTCGAAGCCAAAAACATTTTTTTATCTTTGATCAGCCAAATGTGACATCAATCCCTGTGTAAGATCTCACCTCTTTGGACCCCATCACCTCCTCTTCTCATCAATTCCATCTTCCCTCTTTGCTCCCTAGACTCTACTCAAAGGACTATTCATTCTGTTCTTGCCTTAGGATCTTTGTATATGGTAAACACTAGTAAATATGAAATGAATATATGTCCCTTCCTTAGAGTTTTTCATGAGAAGTAAATGTAAATGCGATATGAAGAGCCTGCTGTGTCTGGTGCTTTAGAGGTGTGCATCCAGTACCCCTTTTCATCTCGTTTGTATTTACCCAGGCTATAAACCTGGTATTTCTCTATCTTCTTCTCCCTCTACCTTTCCAACTTTTTCCATCCAGCCAGCTAACTCACTTTGGTTTTCATACCCCCACAGGCTAGAGGCCATTGTGTTGATACTCTTTTCTTCAGTGGGCATTGATAAGGCTCCTTCAGATTCCTGTTTTTTCATTTATGTCTTCTCCTGAGTAACCCTGTTCCTTTTTGTGCTTATATAATCACATGTTTCTTTCTGTTCCAAGAACACCGAGTAATCTTCCTGCATGAAATTCTTAGGATACTGGGATTCCTCTGGGAACCAGTCCCTTGGCAGTTTTGAGTCTCTGCCATTTAGAAAGCCCTATCCTGATCACATTATTATGTGAGTTTGGAATCAGCCATTCATAAATTGTAGGCACTGCTCATTGAACTGCAACTTTGGGCCAAGCAAAGTCCCAAGCATTTTATACACATTACCTCACTTTATGAATTCCATTTTATTAATATTCGTGTTTTATACTCACTAACTTGCCCAAGGTCGCACTGCTACTGATTTGCAAGTTAGGATTTAAGCCCAGATGGTCTCATTGCAGATTCTTGCTCTCAACTATGCTTTTATATTCTGTAGTGTCTCTGTAGCTGTTCCAGGGTCATGGAGCTAACTTTTATTCTTTAGTGTTTGGTTTTTAAATTTTAAAATAATACGCAGTTACAGTTTTTAAAAGTTCCAGCAGTTCTTCCATTCTACCATTCTACTCTTCCACTTCAAGTCTCATTTCCTTTATGGCAACTGCCATTAATGTTATTCAGAAATTTTTTCTTTATCACAATTTTTTTCTTTTTAAACTTTTAGTGTGATTCTTTTGTCAGCTTTTCATCTTGTGCAGGGTCTTAGTTGGTGCAAGTATGAAATACAAATGGTCTGAAGGCAACTCTTACCCTAAGAGAAAGGTGTTCCGCTTGTATCCCAGGCAGACCTAAAATTAACGCCATTCTTATCTATTTGGTACCCATTTACATGAGCTTCTCCTTGAAGGAGATCTACTTTTATTCTGAACTCCAGGCTGATGAATTCTTCAACTTCCCTGCACTGGAGCTGTTATTTGACGATTCATCTATAGTGCTATCCACTTTGGTGCTCAGAGGAAAATGAACAGCAGCCTTTCTGGCTCAGGAAATGGATTTCAATGCTCTTTTCAATGCATGACTTTATGGACTCAAGAATCAAATGTTTTCTGAACAATGTGAAGTGTTTTGTTTGTAAATCCTTATCTTTGCTCTCCTCTTCCCTTTCTGAAGAAGAGCTCTATAATTTTTAATCAGCTACATAAAAATGCCTCTTTGGAAATGGCCATGCTTTTCTGCATGTAGAGGAAAATTTTCCTAAAAAGTGAGGTCACCAGAAGCACAGAGCAGAGAAATCCCAGATGGCACTAATATTTGATTTCATTTTTAGCACGCTCATATTCAGCAGATGGATTGGAAGGCTGACCTCTCTGGCACTTCTGCATCACTGTCCGCTACTCCAATTGCCTTTGTGAATGTTTTTTCATAAGGCTTCTGCTAGCTCCTCAGAGATTGATGCCTGGTCGCCTGCCTGTGTTATGCTTCATTACGCCAAGGCTCTGTGTGTTTGAGAATGGCTGTGTTCTATAAAAGGGGAAATCCTGGCTCATCACTATCTCAAACTTTTCCTGCAATCTCTCAAATTGCTTGTAATGTCTCAGGGAACATTATCTTAGCTTTCTACGTGTATGTCTGATTTGTGATCATTTTCAACTTTTCTAATTTTTTGGCTTTCTTTGTGAGAGGGGTCAACTAAAATTCTTAAAAATTTCCTAGAAATGACTAAAGTTAATTGTTTCCAATGTACCTACCAGACACAAAAATCTAGTAATGTTAAGGCAAATATTGCTGAATTCCTTCTTGTGCTGTAGCTTTGGTGGCTAAGGGGACAGGTCTGGACTAGTGTTCCCAAACTGTACCATTTCCTTTACTTTGGGATAATCTTTACTTGCCTCAGTTTCCTTGACTCTGAACTAGTGATTTTAGTCTCTAGCAGTCAGCATTGGTGTGAGGTTACAAGCGGTAATGAACATTAGGTGCTTGGTGCAGTAAAGCACAGTGAGTGCCAGTTTACAGTATTCTTGATATTTTGCTGTGTGTATGGATGTAACAAATAAAATATAAAACATAAGTAATAAAATAGTTTTCATTCTTTTAATTACAAGACAGGTGAATTTTTACAAGTTTTTAATGATCAGATGAATGCTTTGCTTAAAAACTTTCTATAAATTTATTCACTTTTAACAGACCATTGCATAACCCAAATGCAGCACTGTCTCCCCCTCCCTCCTGCCCTCTCCAGCTAGTTTATATTTCAGTGGTGTGGCAAAAAGAAACTGTCACACAGCATGAATATCCAGTGGGTTTTGTGTTTTTCCTGGCCGGTTGACCTATGTGGCTGTTCTGTAAAGTTCTCTGGGAACACTCAGTTCTGAGGAGGCTGCTTCAAGCCTTACATGGTCCTGATTCTCACACAACTAGATTTGGGTGCATATTTTAGTGCCTTGCATGCTTTTGACTTAGAAAATACTGCCAATGTAATGGCCTTTTTGCTTGAATTTGATCCAGTGTAACGTGGATGAGTTTAGGCTTTAGAAGACGAGGCTGTTGCTGTGTTGTGCAACTTTCTTTAGGAAGTCACTTTCTGTGTTTTTGTAGATCGAATATAAGGCCAGACTATGCAGATTCCAACTTCCATGAGTTCAAGATGCACACCTTCAAAGGGGTTACATCCTGCAAAGTCTGCCAGATGCTCCTCAGGTAAGCTTGCTCTGTCCTGTAAAGCAACTACTGTAATTGCTAAGTGCTGCAGACATTTATAATATTCCAGTCTCAGTATTCTGACATGGGGATATTGCTTCACAGTTTGGATCCAACAGGGTCTTGCTATGCCTGGGACCTGGACGATTGCATCAGAGTCCCCAGGAAGGCCCTAGTCCTCTCCTGAAAGGGATTTTGAATTAACACTGTGTTTCCTTGCTTCCCTTTCTTGCACTAATGATTTCATATAGGCTGAATTTAGCACCTTTTAACATATCACTCTCTAATTTTACCTTTCAGAGGAACATTTTTTCAAGGCTATTTATGTTCTAAGTGTGGCGCCAAAGCACACAAAGAATGTTTGGGAAGAGTAGACAATTGTGGCAGAGTTAATTCTGCTGGTAAGTCATGTTTATTGTTGTGCTTCTGCTTTTAATTAGGACATAAAACTTCCTAAACTTAATTATGGCTTAATTTACTCTTAATATGTGTTTATTGTAACATCTCTGTTTTGGGAAATATCATTTATAAGCACAATTAGAAAATTGTTTGAAATTCATGGGATGTGGGCCTGCACCTGGGAAGCAGAGGGGCTTGGAAGGTGTCATGTCATGCATTTAATTAACTCCAGCTCCTCCATCTCACTCACAGTGTACAAATGTAGCCAGCACTACAAATGGAGTAGCAGAAACAGAGCCAAAAAGGTTATTCTTCACTTCCTGTCTTTAGTTTCTTCCTTTTTCTCTTAAATATTCCACTCAGAAATACTAATGATGCCAGAAATAAACATCACACAGCCTAATTCATGAATTAATGAATTGAATACATTGTCATTTTCTCGATTTTATGTAGAGTATGAATCCTTTGGATTTTGTGTATATATTTCCCCTTTGGCTTTAAAAATAATGCCCCATGATTGCTACACGAGCTAGTTCCTAAGACTGTTGGCAATTATGCATTCAGTAGCCTTTGCCTCTCTCTGCTCCTCTTGGGCTCTCTTCCTTCTCTTTCTTTTATGGCCTCTTTATTCTTTCTCTTTCTTCTGCTTTCTCTTTGTCCTTTTCCCTCGAGTTTCTCTCTGTGCTTTATCAATAAGACCTTTCAAAATCAGTAAAACTTTTTGAAAAGAAGAAAGGGATCTTTAATAGCTTGAGTTCTAAAGGTAGCCATGTCAACCTTTGATTTTCCCAAAGGAAAAGGTGGACATTGAATTATTTTGGATAATATGAAGAGTGAAACAGAGAAGAATAGCTCATTTCAGAGCTGAGTTCAGAAAATGGGCAATTTAAAAAAAAAAGGTGTGAATCCTATTAGAGGACTGCTATCACACAAATTCCTCTTTTCTCCTTCAGTAGGTATTTTTAAGAACCCCGTGAGCCTTTCTCTATGCAGGGCATGGGCAGCTGCAAGGAGAAAGATCCCGTATTAGTTGAGCACCTGCTCTGTACCGGCCCTGGCTGGGTCTTCGCTCAGCCCTCGGGTATGAGCTCAGTCCCCATGAGGGCAGCCAGTGTTTATGCAACTTTGGTCAAGGTCTGTTAAGCAAGGGAGATAAGACTAGTCCCTACTCATGTTTCTGAAGGCCGGAAACACAAAGTTGTAATAAAAGAAATATTATGTACCAGGATTGTTATTCTTTAATTGCCTACCTGATACAATGGATCACTTGAATTTCTTGTTGTGCAGCCTTTGTGGGCCTCCTTCTTTACCTTTGAGGACAGTGGATGCTGTTTGCTCATGTATTTTTAGAAACCCCATAGCCTATCTTGGTGAGGTTCAGCCTGCAAAGAATATCAAGTGGTCCCAGAATTGGCAGACCTCTTGCGTTCTAAAGGGAGTCATGTCGGAGGGTAGTTGAGAGTCACACAGGGTGTGAAGAAGGGTGAAGGGTGAAGAACTTGCTCTCACTTGCTGGCTACATGAGCTTGGGAAAACTACTGAAACCTTCTGAGCTTTTGTTTATTCATCTTTAAAATGGAAATTAGAGGATTATTGTGAGGATTGAAGGAAATAATGTCAGTGCTGATGCTTAGCACAGTGCCTGGATGTAACTCTGCATTATAATGCAAAGTGTCACGAGAAGTCAGATTTCTTGTTTTGTTTTTTCTCCTCAATGACATAGGCTTCATCTGTACTTTTGTGACTGTTTTATCATATGAAACAGATGTGAATAGAAAAATCAGTGAGGCCTCCCTGATGGTGCAGGGTTAAAGACAGAGCACTGTCAAGCTATTGGCAGCCACTGCAACATGAATTCGATTCCCAGCCGGTGAGCTGACCCACACGGGGGGCGCAGCAGACCCCTTCTGGCTCGCCTGCTGCTCCCCTCAGCAGTGTACTTCAGTTGATCTGCCTATTCTGCTCCCCACTCTGTCTCTGGGGAATCCTCTCACCCCTCCCCCACCACACACACCTCTGTCCTACACCCAAGTTCTTGTATGCATAAACAAATAAATTAAAAAAAAAGAAAAATTAAAATCAGTGAACACCAAATTTTGAGGTGACTCACAAGAATCACATTAAAATGACTTTAAAATTTTAACCTTTATGTTTAAAAAGTTGAAAGGAACAGGAATTCCTCAGCCACCTGCACCCAAGAGTGGGACCTTCCCGGTGCCTGTTCTCATCATGGTGCCATGTCCTCTGTCTTAGAGGCTTTGCTCTGTGTGGTGAAACAGTGACTGTCACAAAAACCACCAGCTGTGGAGACTTGGTTTGAATATGATTCAACAGCTTTGATGCTGGGTAACTTTGGGCCCCAGTTACTTCACCTTTGCCAGTCTTGTTTTCTTCACTTCTAAATAGGGGCAATAGCAACACTTACCCTTTAAAAGTTCTTTTGAACAAATACTGTCAAAGTGCCAGGTTCAGGTCTAAGGACTTTACCATTCTATCGACTTACCACTATCAAGACATTGTAGAATTGATTTTATTGCTGTTCTGATCTTACAGATGAGCAACTGAGACACAGAAAAATATGTAACCTGTCTAAGTTGTTTAGTCAGGAGGTTCAAATGCAGAGAGCACAGCTACTGGTGTTTTTAATCCCTGGGCTGTGCTCCCAGTTTAGTCAGTTCACTGCGGTGACACGTCAAATGCACAGCACTTTGCCCTCGTGAATGACCACGTGCTTAGTTTTCTCTGTGAAAGGAAGAATTTTTTTAATAGCTTTTAAAAAGCAAAACCACTTTCGAATTTAACTAAATTAGTAACTACCAAACATTTTTATTTAAATGTTTTGAAGTGCTAAGAGCAATTCAGACATCTGTGCAGGACATACTTGCCTCCTCTCTTTGGAATATCTCAGAGTGGAAGAAATTTAGAAAGAACTCCCCGAGCCTCTTATTTTACGATGAGGGATCTGAGTCAAAAAATAAGACAATAAGATGACTAAAACCAAGACTTTCAGTGCCTTGCAAATTATAGGTAGTGCCTATTTATACAGATATCACTCATTAAAAGGTATTACCATACTCTAAACTTTGTTAAATAATTCACTGTAAGGTAGGAAAGAGTTTTTAAACCTCTGGCTAAATTTACTTCTTGAAGTTATGAACATAATTCTTTTCTTCTCTTGATTTTCTCTCTGCCTTGCATCCTTATATTATCCTCCATTCTCCTTCTGCTTTGTGCATCTGTGTCCTTGCTTTCATTCATTCATCTCTCTCCTCCCTCCTTCCTTCCCTTCCTCTCCCCACTCTCTCCTACCTTCTCTCTTTCTGTCTCTAACTCCCCCTTCCCTCCCTCCTCCTTTCTCCCTCCCCTGTCTTTCTTTTCCTGCTCAAGATTTTATTTTATTTTTAAGATTTATTTATTTATGCATTCAAGAGCTGGGGTGCAGGCCAGATGTGTGGGGAGGGAGAGCATTCACCAGAGACAGAGTGGGGAGCAGAACAGGCAGATCTGCTGAAATACACTGCTGAGGGGAGCAGTGGCCGAGCCAGGAAGGGTCTACTGCACCATGTGGGAAGCTCCCTGGCCGGGGATTGAACTCATGCTGCAGTGGCTGCTGATAGCTTCATCGTGCTGAGAGTTAACCCATTGTGCCACCAACTCAAGATTTTAAAGAGACCAATGACAATAACACTGAATGCTCAGTCAGCTAATTAGTGGTATGAAGTAGTAGGAACCTGCCCAGAAGGCTTCCCTTTTTTGCCTCCCCATAAATAAACCTCCCCATAAATAACCTCAGAGTGAAGAGGCCTCTATTATACCTCTCCCAGCCACCCTCTATACTGCATTCCCAAACAGACACCCTTATAAATTTGGAAGTCATGACATCCTGTCCACCTCACACCCCTTTCTTTGCTGATGTAGGTAGCAGTGGGTGAAGTGTAGATTTGAGCTTGGTGAGTCTGATGTGAATGTGGTAAATTAGGGTAGCATCTTGAGGACATGAGCAAGATCTGTGGGCCATTTCTAGTTTACAGAGAATCCTAATTCCCAGCATTGGGTTTAAGTTTTGCACAGTTGTTTTTATTTTTGACACCCAGTGGGACTTGCTTACAGCATTTCATCAGTGAAGAGTCCATGACTGGTAAGATGATCGGGGAAATGGGGTACTGGGAGAGGCGGGCAGGAGGAAGGACAAGACATATCAGGAACTGTACACATAGTCCACTTAAGTGGGACTTTGGTAAGGAGGCGAGTATGATGCTGTTTCAGGAGAATGTGACTTGAGTGGAATTCATCCCAACAGCCAAATTTAAGGCAAGTGAGTAGTATTGGCAATCTCAAGTGTGCAAGAAAAATTCAGAATCCCCCATGAGATTAATCATAGTGATTTGATATTGACCCCAATTTTACAGAGCTTTATAGCTCCATTGCTTAACACACTCTATTCTTAGAGATTCTGATAGTCTTCGTGTAAGTCAAGAGGCCATGTATTGTCCAGAAAGCTGTGACTGGTAGGAATAGTTAAATTGTTAGCAGTGTTGAATATTTGGGGTAGAAGGTAATTCCAGAATTGGAGCGTGCTGTTCTTATTCAACACTGGACATACTTATATATGAGAGAATGGTCAGGCAGAGAAGGCGCGCTCAGTGGCACAATAATCCCGCTCCGCCTAAATGAAGGCTGGAGAAACTCTACTCTTCCTTCTTATTACCAGATCCACTAGTCCTCACATTTCCTTACTTGGCCACAGTTCTTTGGCATTGTTTTTCTCCTTGTCACACTCACATCCACCCTGGTAGCCTTTGAAGATCTGATTAATTTCCCTGACACTAGTTACCAACTGCACAGCAGGCAGACTAGCCTCCGTTTCCATATAAGGCCATTTCCCTGAACTCTGGATTTAAAATTTCCATCTTTACCTCTCTTGTCCCTTTTCAGGTGTCCTGTGCTGACCTCAGATTTCACATATCTAAAACCAGCCTCATTAGTCACTGCCACAAACTTCTCCCCTTATTCCTTGTCTTATTTGAAGGTCCACCGTGCATGTATTGACTCAAACCTGATCGTGAGCTTGGACTTCCCTTCATGCCTCATCTTCATTCACTTGCCTGTTCTCCTTAGTTATCCTTTTAAATCTCTTTAAATGAACTGATACGCTATTTCTGTATGTACAATTTTTTAACATCTCGTGTCTCTTGATTACACAACTACAAAAGTTTCCTCACTCCTTGCTGTTAATTGTACTTGTTTTGTACAATTTTCATTATTAAAAATGAAATCTAATGGTGTCACTCTTCTGCTATCTTACCTTCCATTCATTACAGAATAATGTTCAAACTCTAATTAAACTGTGAGCCTCTCACTGATACATGCCATGCTAATTGATGTTGTATCCTCGGGAAGCCAGGGTGGATGAATGAGTGGATAGACCAATAATAAATGGAAATGTTAATGAGTAGAACTGTAGTGCACTAGGGTTCCTGAGTCCTGAAGATCACTATAGCTTCAAATCAGAAGCAGAAAGCTATGGGAGATTATGCAGATGTTGGTTCCACCCTTGTAGAGACTGGAGTTTGAGGTGGACGTAGGGTAAATGGAATAAAAACCCCGTCTGAATCCCTAACTGGTAACTTGAGAATGAAAGACAGAAAAATGGGTAGACCTTTTGCATTCCTTTCTAGAATTTATGCAAAGAAAGTCTCACGTCCTAAACATAGAGTATCAGACCTTTGACTGGGGTAGGTTAATAAGTAGCAAGAAACTAAACCAGCTCACAGAACAACTGATGACAAAAATGCTTCTACTTCTGAAGATATCTATTCCCTGATCCAATTAATCGCATTTTTAGAAATTTTCTTGGCTTTTATGCTTTCCTTTCCATGAAATATGCTCCCTTTTCTTCTTATAGTTCTAAGTTCTAATCTTCCTTTACATTCTCTCCAAGTGCAATCATTTAACCTCACCTGGACTACCCAAGTGTAGATGGAATTAAATTGTTCTTTCTAATTTGCATTGAGAATTTACGCGATTGCCAAGGTTAGGCTATATTGTGTAACTAAAAAGCTCAAAATTCTGGTGTCAGTAACACATAGAAGGTCATTCTCATACACACACTCTTTGTTGTGGGTTCTGTGGCCCTGCATGGTAGTCCCCTATTAAGTAATGGCTTGGGGTTCCAAGCTGGTTCCATCTGTGACTCTGCCAGTTCAACACTGGGCCTCTAGGGTTTCTACTCGTAAAGACCTATGAACTGGAAGTAAGCATTGCCACTTTTTAAAAAAAAAAGTATAGTCCACTGGCTATCGCCAATCACATGGTCTCAATTTAATTACAAGGGAAGCTGGACAGCATTGTGGAACACATAGGGTGTTTGGTCCTCGTCTCCATCACAGTTATTTCCTCTAGTAGATTATATGCGCTTCACAGTAGGGGATGTATTTTCTTACCTTTTGTCTCCATGCCTTAGTACCAAGCCCAAACTTGGGTACTTCATATCAAGTTCTTCATTTTTTCTAGTTAGGAATAGTCCAACTCAAATAGTGTTTAATAGTATTGCAGAATGTGGCTAAATACCAACTATTAAGCATTTGAAACAGCTCTTATGCACATCTTTTTGTGGAATTAAGCTTTCTTTTGATGTTATCTTCCCCGGGTTCTTTTATGTTCTATATTCCTTCAATTTATCTAGTCTTCATTCATCCTTGAAATAATAATTAGCTGGCAAAAATGTAGTGCATTTCTGAATGAAGCCAGTATTAATGTTTGACTGGAACAGATTATTAACTCGGGTCCATTTGAAGTATAAAAGAAAGGTATTTTCAGTTTCTTTATGTTTACAAGACAAACTACACAAGTTGGAAGCAAATTTGGAGGTTGGAGGTTGGGTGATTAAATGATGTTTTATCGCTTGAGAGTTTGCATGGAAACATGTTCTCCTTTCTTTGAACTTAAGTTGACACCTTTCTTTCACCATGGCAACCTCAGTGAACAACACACGCATGGACTCTTAAGTGTGCTGCCAAAACTTACCAACCTTAACAATGAATAGGAAGGAACTCCATTATATGAGACTTTCTCAAGTCACTGTGTTGAAGCTGATGTAATTCTAGGGTGGCTTTTTTCCTCCCAATACATTACCATGTAGGTCTAATCCTAGACTGCAACCTGAGGGGATATTTGTGTTTTTCTCCTGCTAGAATATATGGCTAAACCCCTTTGGTTCTTTTCTTACCATGACATTGAGCCATAGAGTTTGCTATGCATCCTCTCAGTTTAAACAAAGAAAGTAACATTGGGAGGCAAATATTTCTGGAGCAGACGTCGCTGGTTTAATGCATCTTTTCTTTTAGTCAGAATGCAAGCCTCAGCTGCTCTAATATTTAACTGAAGTAGATCCCCATTTGCTTTTCTGTTTAATCGTTCTTTTATCTAGGCCAGCTGCTGCACCTGCTGCTGTTGTAGCCACTTCTAATTGGAAGGAAGTTGCCTTCATGTCCTAGTGGTTTAAACCTTCAGCATTGCTATAGAATCTGCTGCCCAACTAGGTGTCAGAAATGACTTTTATAAAATAGTATTGCAGTATTTTATCATAAGTGATAAGCTTTTAGAATGTATTTTATTTCAGACATCTACCACTAGACATTTTATCACATTACTTTCACATGTACTGAGGCCTGATCATTGATTTCATACCTAAAAAATGATTTTGATTCTACTTAATATTACTTCAAGTTTTTTTTTATATAAATCAGTACTCTTTTTTTTTAACTTCTCAAGACAATTTTATACTCAAAAGTAATTATTAGTCTGTCCACTGAACTGTCTGGTTAGTTTAATGATATATTCATAATTATTAAAGTGAATTGGAAACTATTAGATTGTTGAATTCCTGTTAGAACTCTTGAAAATACTTGAAATCAAAGCCTCTCTCCAAACATTATTTATAGTTTCCCCCCCAAAATATTGCTGCACATCTGAGTGGGGAACATAATGTTTGTGCAACATCTTCCAAATTTTGATTAGACCAACTGATTTTTTATTTTAAAGTTTTGCAACAATAGCAGGTTAGCTGTGATGACAAGGCACTTTCAAAAACTATGCTAGTAATTACTTTTCTGTGGCCCTTTTTGAGGTAAACAGTCTTACTGGACATTGATTTGTTTAGTCTTAAGAAATGGAACTTCAGATAAGAGACAAAGCAAATTGTGTAATAATGTATGCACTGAGAACTACTGGTCCTGGAAAAACAAATAAAATAGGTCTGAGTTTTATGTTTAAACAAATGAATTATAGGTTGTGAGTCTAAAGCCTCGGTGAAAATAATTTCTCTTACACAAATATTCACGTTGAGCCCTGTACTGCAGGGAAGCTGGGGTTCGTGGAGGCTTCTAGGACCTTAGTAACAGCACTTCTCCGAATTACAATAAACCTGTTGGGACATGATGAAAGAATACAAGGTATAAGCCCTTGAGGGCTTGTGAATCACCATCTAGAAAGGTTCTTGAAAGGGTAAGAACATTTTATAGTTTGATCAATAGGAGCCTGAGAAATAGACTGCAGGGTAAAGGCAAGTTGAGGATTAAAATCTTTTGGAAACTTGAAGAATTGAATTACTACCCTAAGAAAGTTCCCAGGAGAAAAAGAGAGACAGAAAGGGAGTGAGAAGTTCCATCTGATCTCAACCAGCAACCTTTCTATTGGTATTTGCTTAGAATTCATTCAAAGTAGATTGGATGAACATCAGTCCTTACTATGTTAGTCCTAATGCAGAACTGTGAGCCCCAAAATTTTTGTGGACCCTAATGTCTACTGTAAGAGTTTTGAGTGTTTGTCAACAGGATGTGGTGGATGGTGTTGTAAACTTCAAAATTAGAGCAACTTTTCCATTGAATATTTTATCCAAAGAGGCTCTTACCCTTTTATTGGGGGGAGGGGCAGGATGAACTTTTACTTTGAAATGTCTGACACAGTGTTACAGCTGGGGTTTTTCTCTCTCATCACTGTTATTTTAGTCTGCATTAACAAATTTGCTTCAGTATGATTATCAGAATTTAAATTGTTTGCAGGAGACAGTCATTTCAGCAGTATGGACATTAGAGTAAGCATAGGTAGACCAATAATTTCTGAACTCAGAACATGTTCTGAATTATTTTCAGTTCTTTGGCTTTTGCCCTATCAGAAAATTTATAGATGCTACCATGAGACATGACCAAATTAAAACAGACTTTCAGGACCCATTAGAATGCAAGCTGCTATGTGCTAAGCTGTGTAAGAGATGGACCCTTTTCCTGGGTAGCAGGGTGACAGTGTCACATAGATGCCTGGGAGTGGCAGCAAGGAAAAGTAAGCCCCAGTTAATGACTCACTTCCATAGAGCTGGAGCTGCACCCAGCATAAAGCCCCTTCCATTTTTTTCTATTTGGGCTACACAGAGGAGGCTTCGTGTAGAACAGAGCTTAGTGCATCTCACCAAAATTATGAGGAAAGCTGATCTGTTTGATGAAAGTAGTAGACAACACGAATCAGGAGAAATGAAGGAGGGAGAATTGGACAGGGAAGTCAGCTGAGTTTAATTTGTTCTTCCTTGTGTTCCATTCATACTCTGGACCTCATACCTTCTTGGCTCCTCTGATAGATGCTCATTCATTCGGGGGCCTGACCAGCTTGCATTTGAAAACTATGCAATGAGTTATAAAAAGCGTGTCGATGAGGGCCTCTGTCCCTGCATCTGTTCTGAGTAAAGACGTGCAAGTGTCTGCACAGCTAGATTACCACCTTAGATACCATCATTTCCTCTTCCTGAGGAACACCAGATGATCTCATAGAATATGAGGTATAACGGCTGCAGTCACACAGGTTATCATGGCTTTTATGCACAAAAATAATACATTTAAAGCATATTGTAAATCAGCATAAATCATAAATCATATTTCACAATATTTCACGTATTTCACAAGGGCATAAAAACACTTCTAAACAGTCAGAAAAAAAATGTGACACTTTGAAGTTAAGGTGTACACACAGTTATGAATACTAAATCTGAAAGATCCAAGGTTTTCCCACTTTAGAGGTCATCTAAAAATATCAAAGCTTTCCCCAGTCCCTTTGGATGGAAAATTCAAACTCCTTTCCTATTTTGTTCTTATAAGTGTATAATTTCTGGTTCAGACTCTTTCTCTAACCAGTAGAAAGTAGTTTAAGGCTATTCTTGCGTACAGGTCTCTAGTCAAACCAGTGAAACAGGTATGAAAACTGCTCTGTTAGGATCCCAAGTTCACCTAATCTGGTTTCAAAGTCTGGGCATCATCTCCTGTCAAATGAGTCCTTAGAGATCTTCTCCCAAACCAAACTTCTGAGGCTGTTTCTCTTCTGAAACATTGCATCTTTCTAATGGGGAGGAAAAGAAGTGAAAGTGCTTTCTGTCCAGAAATACCACTTTGTGAAGGTCAACTTCTCACCTGTAAAGATGGCAGTCATCCATGAAAGCTGGTGAGATGGAGTTTGATATTGACAAAGGAATGCAGACTTAGCTTTTCTCCAGAAAAGTGGCTTTTTGCCTTTTTTTTTTTTTTTTTTTTTTTTTGCCAAAGATTTCTCCATTTCCATTAATCAGGAGTTGCCCTTTAAAAAAATAAAACCTGTTCCATGCCCCGGGCAGTCTTCGTGTGGAAAGTAACCAGTGGCAGCCAGTCAGGTGTGATGGTAGATTTGTCTCCTTGAACTCTGATTATGGGGCTCCTTGGAACTATTAAAGAAAAACCCCAAAACACTGTCATTTGTGTTCGCCCTTTCTCTCCTGAAGTTCTCCCCTCAGCTTCTTCTTGTCTCAACTACTTCTTCAGAGGAGCATAATGGATGGGAAAAGTATAGGTACAGCTCCAAACAAAGTGTTTGCCTTCACAATATGGAGAAGGCATAATTTGTGTAGGTGCTTCTAGGCCAGAGGAAAGGAAGCAAAACTATTATCTGCCAGTTTTCCATGCTCAGTATCTGCCCTTACCCTCAGAGTGACCCTTTGCCCTCCGCCACGTTACTCGCATGAAGATATCAGGGATCTTTATAGCTGTTGGTGGCGTTCAGGCACTGAAATGTTAAGAAGAGACTTGTTGCTATTTACAGACAGGTAAACTAGGGATGAAAGAAAATATTAGCATTGGAATTGAACCTGACAATATTGTACTTCCATGATTGAATCAAACTGTATTCCTCCCAAACTTAAAAGTTATAGCCACTTAATGGTAAAAAAAAAAAAAAAAAATAAAAAAAATGCAGTGTTGTGCTATATGAGATTCACAATTGTCATAGTCAATGCACTGTCTTTGTAACTTAGTGTGTTTATAGTCTATAATTTATAGTCAGATAGTATTTAAAAGAAAGGTTTCCTTCTATCTTTTTCTCATGCACATAAATGTAGTGTAAGCCGATGTTTTAAGCAGCTTTATGTGGTTGGATTGATATTGCTTAATAAACAATTGAAAAAGTTAAGCATGACCTAGAAGTCATTTAGAACTATGACTCACTTTCCTGACAAGCCAATAAGGCAAGAGAACCTGGGTTGCAAAACAATTACTAGCCCAGCCTGAGGGACCCTGGAAATAAATTACAGGTATCAGTTAGGAAAACAAAGCAGTAGTGTTTTACCACACTGCAGAGAACAAGCTAAGGTTTCTAACCAAATAAAATAACTTGTACTGACAATGCCAATTTTTACATTTGTTTCAGAACAAGGAATGCCCAAACAACACGAGGTAAGATTAACATTTAAACATTTTTATGTAACTTTTGCATTTCAGGTTGTTTGTGAACTTAAACAGGATTGAGCTTTAAGAATGTTAAATGTGCTTTTTAAAATGGATAGAAAGAGAGAGAAACCAAATGCTTATGAATGAAATGCATGGGTTAAGTCAGAGGAATCTTTCAGAAAATCTTTCGATAGCAAAATGCAAGTTTGAGTATTTAGCCTCAGAATGTATGTGAAATGGGGAATTTCAGAGTTTTAAGGTACTTTATTCAGGTAAAATTCTAATAAACTGCAGTGTTATAGCACTAATATGGGCAGCACTTGCCTAGTTTCCTGCTACAGAACTCCACAAAACCCCAAGGTTTATAAAACGGAATGCATCCCAAGATGCGTTGGAATGAATAGCTTTGATTCTGTGAAGTACAGAAGGTTGGTAACCTCATCCCAAGAAGCGGGAAGACCTGCCCCTGTCACGAAAACTGTCTGTGTCTCAACATTTGCTAACCTGAAAAATATTGTAAGGATGTGACTTCATGTTCCTGGTAGTTTTCCATTTGAGCACAATAGGACTGGTATCATGTCTTATTGATCAAATCAAGATCTGATAACATTTCCTTTTGGTTTAACACAGACTGTAAGGCCTAATGGCTTAGAAGTGTGTGATTCTTGTCACTTCTCAGAATAAAGCTATTTTAAACAATACTAAAAATGAAATCTATGCTAGATTCCAGGCAACCATGGCTTGGGTTTTCAACCAAAAGTAAAAAAAAAAAAAAATTCTTTGCCTGACCTCCCCCAAATAATGCCATATCAGAGTATATGAAAACATAACATATGTGATCAGTTATATGAACAAAAGCACTGTTATCTGAGAATTCCAGAATTTCAGAATGACAAAAAAAATCTCTGCCAATTTATTTTAACATGTAGCAATATCTTGTTAAAGTTTGGTGCTGTTAGTATGTTTTTAATAGACTGCATTTATGTAGTTGGTCAAACTATTGAAAGGTATAGAAAGATGTCAACTAAGAGGTATTTCTGCTTTTTTGCATTAAGTACATAATTTATCATACACAGTGTCAAGAGTGTGATAAAAGAAAATGTGTATAGACCTATTCAGTGGATTCCTTGACTGTATTTTAGAATCTAGAATCTAGATCAAACACTGTATAAGGGCATAATAGTATTTTAAATACAAACCATGCTAGTTCTTCCAGGGGTAAAATAAAACAATGTAAACTTTCTTTGCACATGTAGTTTTTAGGTAAGATTTTTCGTCAGACCTGGAAGGGCTCTTCCTGCAGTGCCAATGGTTATCTTGGAAAGGAGATTTCTTTATTTTTTTCTTTTTAAGTTTATTATTACTGAGTCAGGTTTCCTTCTGAAGCTTGAACTTTTACTCAGTATTATTTTACATTTATCCTATTAGGTATATGTATTTTCCCCCCTCCCCAACGAAGATGATTTCACTTGGTTTTATTAAAGTAATGTGAAGTGGCTGTATTTACAAAAAGAAAATGTGCTAATAAGTGGTGGCTAATAATTTTCACTTGGTACCTAATAATTCTCTCCAAGTTTTTATACTTGTAAAAAATCACACGTAAACCTATTATGAAAGAAGTTAACTTTCACATTGATTTTTTTTTAATATAGCAACAGTTTTAGTGACTTGCTTAACTTTTGAATATAGTAAGTGTAATTTTTACCTAATGTGTGATTCTGCTATTAATCTACTTTGGAAGGAAAACTATAGTAAGCGCTGACACTGGGCATTTGGGAACCTTCATTTGGTTTAAAACATTAAGATGCATCTTTCACTCTGTCCCTCCCCACTAAGACTGTGTAAAAGTTACTTTCACTCTCTAGGACTGATGCTTTTGTGAGGTTCAGGAGTCTTCCCAGAAGCAACTGATGAATCCCTTAAGCTCTCTGATTTTTTTTCCCCCTGCTCTTGAATATCTTCAAGAATAGTCCTATTCTGCTTCCCTTTCAAAATAGCCTCATTGTGAACTTTTTATTTTTAATTTCACACTTCATTCTCTACGTAGGTCAGTTTTCAATAGCCACAGGATTCTTAACCATAGGCCTCCATCACCAACCACACCTTGGGTGTTGCTCTCACATCTCATTCTAGAGTGAATATTCAGAAGCCTCCTCTGGCTCCTCAGGGCAAGGTTGTCATTACGTATCTATTCAGTATCAAAATCTACTTTAAATCTTCCTTAACCTAGGTTTTCCTACCTTTAAGACAGGTCGAGGAAGCAAGCCAGCTCTATATAGGAAATGAAACTGCTCGTTTTGTTGATAAAATCAACAGAGAGAATTAGGTTTCTCTCAAGAGAGGCAAGCAAAGAGGGATTATTGTACAATAAAGGTACTTTTAGTGAAAGAGAAGGTGATAGGCAATGAAGCAAGAAATAACTCAAATACAATTAGGTTGGTTGGTTCACAATCCTTCCCCCCACCCTCCTTTAGATAGAGCAAATAAGATTGAGAAGTTTCTGAGGACAGATTCATTCTCCTTATCTCATGGGGCTGCCACAGAACTCCCAGCAAACCCAGAAGTGCCCCTCTCTGCCCTCCTTCCTCACCCTGCTGAGACAAGGTCTTGTCCAGCTCTGTCCCAGCCCTTTGAGAATATAGGTGACAAAATAACAATTGAAATTTGCATTTTAAAGTTGTTTACATATGTTCTGCAAATCATCAGTTTTTCACAATACGACTACTTTTAAAGTCCCTTTAATATAGAAAAAACCTCAAACTCTCTAAATTCTTGCAGTGTTATTGTGCTTCCTACAGAGCTCCAAACATCTTTGTAAAACTTAGATAGAAAAGAATTTTTCTTTGAAAGCAGTTTTCATCTAAGATATCCAAGGTATCAGGTATGAACCTGTAACCCCTCTGCTTCTCTTGCGCTTTAGCTACCAACAAGCTCAGAGCTACATTTTCTTCTCTCATTCACAGTGCCTCTCTTTATACTGGTTTTGCCAGTATAATTGTGTGTCTTGCTCAATGTAGCGTCCATCCTGGTTTCAATGATTCTATTATGCTTTTACAAATCCATTTGAAAAGTGGTGTTAAAAACAAAAGTTGTATCTTTAAAATTTCTCCAATTTGTTTTGACCTAAAAGTCCTGAAGGTCTGCTTGATAGGGCTTTGAGAGCCTTTGGAAGCATCTAAAACCACATTTCACCCATTTGACTTGTGAAAGAAAGAACAGGAGAAAAACCCTAAGAAAAATCCAAGGCCAAGTTGTGCTTAGTAAAACTAAGTGTGCTCTGAATGAAACCAAATTTCCATACAGAGGCACAAACCCCAACACACATAGAAAGAAAATTGCTTTTGTGACTATCTGAATTATATGGTAAAGAATCAACATTTCATCCAGTTGTATAATAAACAGTGAAAATTAACACCGTATTAATTAGTGTGATTACCATACTTATTAAGAAGGAATGATTTAATACTTGTGAAATTGAGCATGTGACCATACATTGTCAGAGATTTAAAATCTTTTGTTTTCCATTCATCTATAATTTTTGTAATGCACAGTTTTCTTGGGGAAAGAATTCACTTTCATGGTTGACAAGCTGCATGCCTCTTCTATTTCTAAAAGTGTTCAGATACAACTGATCCATAATTAAAACACCCATCTCATTTGAGTGCTTGCAGAGATCTGAGCTTTCGACCTCTGTTTTGAGGTATGCCTTCTCCAGTCTGATCTGTCAGGCCTGCAGCATTTGTTGGCCTTCTAAAGTGTCACAAGGTAATGTGGTTGATTAATGCAGCTTTTTTCCCCTTTATTTTACCTTTCTGCACAGAAACGGACCAATGGAATCCGAAGACCCTCCAGACAGGTGGATTCAGGTATGTTTCTGCTTATGCATCTATAACCATGACTTCAGTTAAATGGCTATGAAAGTATATGGAAATTGCTGTAGAAAGTCCACACACTGTTGGCCTTTGTTCCTTACAGTTTGGTATATAATTTGTGACCAGGAGAGGAAGGTCTAATGTAAATCATTTACCTGACGGTGCTGCCTAGGACAGGGTCACACGATGAATAACCACCAGCACCACACTCTTCGCTCCCCACAGCCAGCCACTGAGCTGGTTATTTGCTTACTGAACAGCCTCAGGGTACCTGGTTAATGCTAACATATCCAATTCTTCCTCTGCTCCCTCCCAAATTTGGATTGAAAATCAACCAACAGATTGACACTTAAAAATTAACATTTTCTTAAGGGGCTAAGGGAGTTCATAAACCAAAATTTGGTACCCTCTGGGTTTGAGAAAATACTTTTCTTCATACATTATTTTTGTGATAGGAGAATGATGTTCATGACTTTGTGGACAAGAATCCTCTCTGGAGACAAATTGTCAGCAGAGAGCATTCAGTTATTTTCTATTTAATGTTGTGAGGTTTGCTGTCATTATTTTGATATAATTATTTTTTCATCCATTAAGCAATGCCTTCCACAACCTAATTACCAAAGATTTGTTTTGTATAGGGTCCTATTATTGTGGGTAAAAGGTATTCATGGTGAAATGATTCTAAATATATAAACTCGATAATAAATCAAGTTGAGCATGAAATATAAAGTAGCCTTGCTGGAAATAATCTGGGTTATATGGTTTGCTTTTCCATCATAAACAGTGTTGACTTGTAAAGTTTAGCTTTCAAAGCTTTGTAGCTTTTAACTGAAACCACACCCACAGTAACCCTGCCCGTTTATGAGCTGTTCGAGAAGATTTATAGGAGTTCTGTTGCCTCGAGCTAGAAATTGCCTCACTTGTGTCCTGACATCAGTTTAAATCTTTTAACTGCAGAGTAAAAATTAAGACCATTAAAAACAGAGGCTTCTGGTTTTCTTTTTAATAGTTCTGACTTTCCCACACAATATTCTTTGCAGAGGACTCTGTAATAATAGAAGTGACTTCTGTTTAGTAGGATTGTCTGACTGGACATAATTCTTATTTTTTGTGAGTTGTAGGATTTTTATTCCAGGAAATTATCAAACCTTTATAAATACTAACTCTAAAATATTTTCTCGTTCTTATACTGGTATTTTTTAATTTAATCCTCCCCTTTTATCCCAGGAAATGCATTTCTATTTTTCTATTTTGTCAGTAGGGTCACATTTCACTGAATATTAGCAATTTGTTTTATAGCCAGAGCTTTTAGGGGCCCTTAGATAATTTAAAGGGTGATATAGTGAATTCAGAAATTACAAATATGACAAAGTGGACCAATAATAAAATCGTTTATCCTCTTTTATTGTAAACGTGGTATTTTGTATTAGCACAGCTGTCCTGGTATTCCTGTTTGCCCAAAGATAAAAGAATTGGTGCACTATGTTATGTTAGTAAGAATATTATATGTATATGCCTATCTATCTACATGTGACAGTTTTCCATTAGGTATGATAACTATATAAGTGTTTTCTCATTTTTCATACTTTTGAAGTAGATAGTTGATAATCTTGCTCATTGTGGATGCTAATGTGATAGCAACTATTTCTCCCTGGTGACTTTTGATGCTAGGTTTGAACTGTGTATTTAGAATTGTCTTTTCCATCTTTGCCTTTTTCTGTTGGTGAGTTGTAAAGCCCTTTTGTTAAAGTTCACCTTTGCTTTGATGACTATCATTTCCTGAGACTGAGTTGATCCTGATGTGACTCTTGTTTAGCAGATTTCCACAACTGTGTGGGAGATGGTTTATTCCAAGATGTTTAAAGCAAAGATTAGTAAAATTAAGGCTTCCTTGGCATGAACAAACTGCTTCTGAGGGGCATTATTTGCTGTTAGTGCTTTTACCTAGGGACTTCCTTTGATCTTTTCTCTTCTAGCTATTTGAGTTGACATCTCTATGTGTTAATACATTGACTGCTTTCCAGGGTCTCACTCAGGGGATCTTCTAGAAAAAACTGATTAAACAGATTGGGAGGTCAAATTTAACCAGCAGCCCCATATTTCAGAGCCATGGATAAAGATCTTTTTTTTTGGAAAGGAACTTAATGCATATTTCTTTGGGTAATTGGTGCCTAATAAATATTTGTTAAATTAATCAGTGAATGGCTTTATACTGCCTTTGTATGCACTGACTTCCTTCCTCCTGCTGACAAAGTAGACCAGTGTCCTAGTGGGACACAGAATAGTTTGTGGGAGGAGGCCTGGCTCTGAGCTACCTTGCCAGGTCTGGTAATCCAACTTAGCTGTTTACTTGCTGTTGAGCTCTGCAGTTTGCTCCCTTTTTCTGTCCTGTGGTATCCTCATTTATAAAAGGAGACCAAAAACAGTATCTATTTTGCAAAGTTGTGAGTATTACATGAGTTAATGTGTGTAACGTACTCATAGCAGTATCAAGTATGTAGTAAATGCTAAAGAGGTGGTGATTATTCTAATAATTTCTTTGGAATAGAGCTTGCTAATTAATATTGGACATCTTAGTATGTGTAGGGGAATGAATAATCGTTGCAAATTATTTCTTTATTATGTTGAATTTCCATTGAAGCTAAAAGTTACATATTTCAGGGTATCTACTTATCTTTAAGAAGAGAATCAACAGTGGCTGAATTTTTTCTGGTTAAGTGTTTGTAGTATTTATGAGTCTAATAAAGAAACAAAGAAAGAAAAACTCCCAAAGTTGAAAATTCTATATTTTATGGAATTTAATTCAAGTCAAGAAAAATTTGAGCTGTAGGTTTGCCTTGTGGCTTATTTGCACATTTAAATATTCTTCTTTATTAAAAATTGTGGTTAATTTTTACAAGTATTTGCAAATGACTTCACAGTTTAGGTTGTTCTTTCTTGTGTCCTATTGTGTGCTAAGAAATTTATCAATTTATGATTTTGACTGCTTTTATAAATAATGTGTTAGATGCAAATTCTGGTAGCTCTTTTGAATTTCTTAAATATAGCAGGATATTTTCATCAGTTTGTACTTTTCTTCCTGAGACAGATGTTGGTTTCAAGAAAATAACACTTGTAAGAGACAGATCAATTATTTCAGGAACACGGAGGTGCTAGGCCTTTTTCAAGAACATGAGATCATAAATTCCCCCCCCCCCAAAAAAAAAAAATCTAGCTCTGGAATAATATTTTTCACCTAAGTGGCACTCAAGGTCGAAGTTACCAATTAAAATTTAATATTGAACTTTAAAATTTTCACCCGTTACAAGTATAGAAGATACAAAATTCATTTTTGTTTGCATGTGTCAGATCTATACACCAGGACTTGTGTTCTTTTAATCAAATCCACGCTTTTGGACTATTGCAAAATTTTCTTGTATCTGTGGAACTCATCATTTATTAAGTCCACAGTCACTAGCTTTTAAAGAATTCAGGTCTTTGTTCTGTGTCGCACTGCCTAAAGATTAGATGAAGTAGATGGAAAAAGTTTAGGTAGTTCATTCTCTTTCTGGTCTTTCTGATCTTTGTGGTTCATGATAACCTTAAATGGTAAATGAACAGATAATGCTTAAATTAATAAAAAAAAATCCTTTCTGTGTTCTTGCTTCTCATGTGCTCATTATAAACTCTTATTTAGAAAGAGAAAGCTATGGCTTAGAAACACCGCCTTTTCTTACTTGCTGAGTAAGTAGAGACATCTTCATGGATGGTCACTTTCCCTTTCAGATGGGTAGGATTGATACATCCATAATGTCGCTGCTATTCTTTCTTTTATTACTTCTTGTCTTATACAGTATGCACAAGTCATTCATTATAAAACATGGCCCCTTTCCACAAGGAATTTATGCACCTTCTAAGGAAGTAGTAGATAGAGGAACAGTCTTGATGACCTAAATGCATACATGTGAATGTACATGTATTTTGATATTACATACCATTATATACTGATCTATATGTGGCATAGTGTCATAAAAACAATTAGTGAATAATCTTGTAAATATATAAGAAATTCTAATTATGTGCAAAGAGTAACAGGAATTGACAAAGGGAGAAGCAAATGTGAGCTCAAATTGATTTTTAGGGAGGTTGTCAATGTATGATTTCATTTATAGGAATAAAAAGTTTGTTACGCTGGCTTATTGTATTGAATTAAAATTTAATATATTTTTCTTAATGCGTTAATTTCAAAGGATTGATACATTCATTTCAAATATAAACAGAATGGTTGATTTCTTCTAGATTTACTTTTAACCACACTGTCAATTTGCTCATTAGAGAAATTCTTTATTTTTAGTTTCCAAATAGAAAGCATTGATAGGAAAAATGATAACCGGGGACCTAAAAATACATTTTGGTGGGGGAGGGGCACAAAAATGTATTCTTGAAGACTGTAGTTAAATGAGATCTTTGTGTATAATAAATAAGTAATGTGGCCATAGATTACAATATTTCCATATGAATCAGTCAGACCTACTTCTGTCTTTTCTGTCACCTCTAAAACTAATTTCTCATCAAATATAAATCCTAATCTAAATAGTGGGAGCATAATTGTAAATGTGTAAAAATATATTTCACATTGAAAGAATGAACTTGAAAAAACTGGGACAATAGAACTCTGTGATTAAGATTCATTGCAGAGAAATGAGAAATCCAAGCTGTGAACGAGTGCTGGGGAGCCGGCTCTGATTTTTAAAATAGCTGATTTGTCTCAAGCTTCTATTAAACTATGGACAATAAGACTAGTTTTGCACTGAAGCAGTTGATCCTCTTGTAGTTATTTTCAGGACTGCCTTTCTATTTCCC
Organism: Scalopus aquaticus; assembly: GCA_004024925.1. Lineage (NCBI taxonomy): Eukaryota > Metazoa > Chordata > Mammalia > Eulipotyphla > Talpidae > Scalopus > Scalopus aquaticus. The sequence continues at coordinate 37,681 of PVIJ01003263.1, forward strand.
TTTAACCTGATGACAGATTTCTGAAATGTACATCACAGGCTCTTGCTCACATATTTTTTTTGGTTTGAATAGGATTTATTTCTCCTTTTAAAGTCTCATCCTGAGTTCACAAAGGGTCACTATTGCTGTCATCTGGTAGGTTTGTCCACACCTTGCCAAGCTGGTCTTTTATACTGCTGTGATACCTCAAGCATAGGAACCAGGGCAAGGTGAGTGTTTGAAGACATATATAGGAATGCTGTAGATGGGAAACAAATATGGCATAGTGTCATAAAAACAATTAGTGAATAATAATAATGTGATTATTGAAATAAAACATTTGGACTGTTATATATTAGAATCCACTTCTGGGTCATTTATGCACTTATAAGTTCTATTAATTACAGTAATTATTTCTTTAGGAAATAAAGCATGAACCTATTAAATATCTGGAAAAAATCTGAAAAGGAATTCTGATAAACTACTTTTAACATGAAAGGCCAGGTATGACCTGCGCTTCCCTTGCTGTATCTATTTTCAGTGACCCTACTACCCCAATGCCTTCTCATTATAGAAGAAAAAGAACATGCCATCTAATACTATTTACACAAAATAAATCAAAAATTTCTTATTAGTCAATACTGACGTAATCTTGTTTCAAAAGAATCAGTTGAATCAAAATATTGGCTTCCAACAAAATCATATACAACTGATAACAGGAAAGAGGATACTGATAAAGTAATCCTAAATATTATAATTGTGTATAGTCATAACATAGTACTATGTACAAGTAGTGAGAATGGATACCAAATTAGAACACTGGAGTGCAGTTTGTGGAATTTCTGTCAAAATGACTTATATTGGCGATTATTTATCTTTCAGTGTATTTACTGAATTAGGTTCCTATAATTTTTATACAGGTAATTTTTCTTTTCACACTCAGTTTTTTCCTACAGAGGTATTAGAAAGACGTAGAGGTTTCCTGTCTTCAAGGAACTGGAATTTTGTTTGAGAGACAAAACGCATAGACATAACTTGTCAAGCAAAAAACTCGGCAGTATGTGGTGAACCACTTGAATGTGTAGTATAGCTTACGAATGCTGTCATTGGCTAGGAAGGGATGAGGGAGACTTCATTGTAGACTAAAGGGTATAGAGCAAGACGACGCCACAGCTACCAAGCACATCAATACAAGATTATGCAGAATGATGTTTTCATAAGCTAACTGTTAATAGGTTTGGGTCAGCTTAGTTCTACATCATCCAGTATGCTTTTGTTTGTCAAGTGGCAAAAATATTTTTCAAACTAATATAAAAAGAAAAAAGGAGTGAAGGCTTTACTGACTTAGGTAACTAGGAAGTCCAAAAGTGTTGGCTTCGGGCAGAGTTGGATCCAGGGGCTCAAATAGCATCACAGTTCCATTTTTGTCTGTATCTCAGCTCTCCTTTCTTCTCCATCCTTTTAACAGACACCTCAGGCACATTTGTTTCAGTTGGAAGCAAAGATGGACAGTGGCAACTCTCAGCAATCATTGTCTCCACAGTTAATAATTTCAGAGAAAATAAAACATCTTTTTCCCCAGTAAATCTAACAAAAGTCCCAAGGAAGTCTTGGCGTTGCCTAGACCATAATCTTATTTCTGAGTCATTTGCTGCAGCCAAGGCACCTTGTGATTGGTCAACCTGGCTTTTGTGCCTCAGTTCCAAAATGGGAGGGGGAGTTGATCTAGTCTGCCCACTGAAATTTGTTTCCTATAAGAAAGGACTATGTTTGCAAAAGAATGGGAGAGGGGGTAGGGAAAAGTTTGGTTTGGGCAGATACTAATGTATAAATCTTACTCCGTACCACAAGTTTCAGACATTTCCACCTTGGGCATATAGTGGTTGGGTTTTCTCCCTCTCCATACTTGTCTTTTTCAATATGTAGGCTCTTATGTTTGATTATTTTTCTAGTATCAAAGAGGTAAATGTGGAGGGATGGACCTAAAATAGAAACTGGCAGTTCCCAACAAAGGTTCATCCTTACTCATAGTTTTAGTTTCCAGGGATACCAAGAAAACATATTTTCTTGCCTCCTAATACTGTTATTATACCCAAAATATTAATCTGATGTTCTTCTTTGGATGCAGTCATTATGCTTCTAGAGGGAAATAATCCTTTGTTCTGCTGTTACCTACTTCCATGCTAGTGTCGGTAGTTCCATCAGATTTGAGAACTCAGAAAAGAGAACCCATTACTTCATGTCTGTGGAGGAGATAGGAGGAAAGATGTCCCCAGCCCTCCCCACTGACCTGCCCAAACCCCCACTGAAAAGGTCAGGTTGAACATGATGGAAAGCCAGAGAATGCAGCCCTTGAGGCATGTGAGGCCACAACCTGCCTCTGTGCCAATAAAACAGTAATGAGGAAGGAAGGATCTTATTTATTTCTGTCTATATTAGGTATTTTCAGGATCTCACTGGTCACCAGAGGCAGCCCTGTACAGTGGTTTAGATTGTGGGCTCTGTAGTGTGGTTGTGTCCTGCTCTTCCATATACTAGTTGTATAATCTTGTTCAAGTAAACCTTTTTATCATCTCTAAGATGGGTGTAATAGTAGCAGACCTGTGATTGTGACAATAAGATAATACATAAAGCATTTATCTGGAAGGTTTAACACATAGTAAATGCTCTGTAAGTGATAGTAATAGTGATGGTTGTTACTAATACTTATGCATACCTGTATTAATTTTCTACTGCTATTTAACAGGTCACCATAAATTTAGCAGCTTAAAACAACACACACATTTGTTTAGTCATGGTTTGTAAGGATGAAAAAATCTGGGCCTAGTTCAGCTGGGTTCTCTATTTCAGTTTCTCACACAAGACCTCCCTCAATGTGTTAGCTTGGGCTTTGTCTCATCTGAAGGCTCAACTGGGGAAGAATCCACTTCCAACTAACTAATGTCCTTGTTGGCAACAAATTGGTAAGATTCAGCTCCTTTTGGACTGCTGAACTGAGGTCCTCAATTCCTAAATGGCTATTAGAGACTGTCCTCAATTATTAACCACATGGGCCTCCCCATTAAGACTGCTTGCTTCATTAAAGTATGCAATCCAAGAAGGTGATAGAGTCCCCTAGCAGCTGGGGAAGGAAATGGCACCTTTCTTCCCACTTGCCACCACAGAACATGCAGTGTTAGGTCCTCTTCTTGTTTATACTTTTATATAGCACAGTCATGGAAATGACATCGTGCCAGTTTTCTGGTCGCTGGAGGCAAGACACAGGTTCTTTCCACATTCAGAGATGGGGAGTAGACAAATGTGTGAATTTTCAAGGTGAAAGTGATTATTGTTCATCTTAGAATCTACTACAAACTCTCAAGAGGAGATACTGCTGTTTTTTAGTAGAGGGAAGTGCAGCTCTGAGAAGTTAAGTAATTCATCAAAGATCACACAGCATCTCACTGGTAGAAGGACTTCATTGTACTGTTGGCTCCTTAAGCCTCATTCTTCTAGAGATCTTCTGTCTATACTAGGTATTTCAAGCTACAAGCAGAGGAAAGCTTATTTTGTGAAGTTTAGCTGTACAGTGCAACACAAATTAGCAGTGTGATCTGGTCGGTTTGCAGAGTTCATTAATGGTGGTTGTTACAAAGCAGATTTATGGGTGATTTTATTTTATGCATTGTTAATTTTGAAAACGTTAATCTGAAATTGCTACAGTATTTCAATTAATTTGGACGATTAAAACTTAGCACCAGAAGAATCCCTAGTAGCAGATAAGGCAGCTAATTAGAGGTTCTGAAACAAACAACTGTAGACATTGGCACTGAAACAAGCTGGGTGGATGACACCCAGCAGAACCCACTCTGCTTAGCAGTTAGGAAAAGAAAAAGAATAATTTCTGGCAGTCTAGATATTAAAGTTGAATACAGTTGAATTTTTTAAAGTCATTTTATAGAGTTAACTGTTTAAATGAATGTATGATTTTTCTACTCTCATGCAGTTCTGGAAAACTCCTTTCAGATATTTTGGAGTGTCTTTTGGGTAATTAGTGGTAATGGAAACACAATACGTAGTTGTAGCCAAAGTCTTTTTCAGGTCATTGTATTTCATGCTTTCATATATATTGTCTCTCTTTCGTTCCTGAATTTAATCTTGAGAGGGTACATCTTAAAAATTAAACATAACCTTTTTTGATAAATTCATTTTGCAGTTTAAAAAGTTTATTCTAGAACATTCAGGAAATATAAGGAAGGATAAAACATTTCCTGAGCAAATTACTTGTATTTCCCTCTTCTTCACACTTTTATTTTGTTACACATTTTTTCCTAGTGCTTTTTTTCTTTGGGGATAGCCATATGTTTATAAAATGCTGTATTTTCAATTTGGTATTCTGCTTTTGTCACTTAACTTTGTTTCATGAGCATATTTGTTTATTCGCTCAACCATTTGACAAGTGTGCAGGTTTGGTGTTAAGTTTACAAGGGTGAGCAAGATGTTTTCCCTCACACAGGGTAGAGGAGGAGCAGAGGTAAGATTGGAGATCAGGCGGTGCAGGGCCTTGCCTAAAAGGGGCACTGCTTTGGGTTCCTGTGAAGATCAGGAAGTGATGTCTAAACTGGAACCCAGGGTGCAAGCTGAGGACTGGCAGAGTATGAATGGAGACGAGAAGGCTGTAGACAGGGGCAACAACTCCAACAAAGACCCAGAATTGGAAATAGCACAGAGCACTAGGGTTTGAGAGGGAGTGTTGTGTACAGTGAGAATTGAGAGGCAACCAAAGCAAGATCTTTGTTAATTTAGAAATTTGACTTTATTCTGAAGAACACAGTGAACATTTTAACCAGAGGAGTAGCATGGTCTACTAGCACAGATATGAAGAATCATCCTGATCACACTGTGAATGGCATCTTGAATCATATATAATCTTCAAAATAATGTGGTTTTAAGCACAGGGTATTATTAGACAATAGTCTAATTTTGGTTGTTAAAAGTACAACTTTGAGGGCAATCTATGCATGAATATATCTGCTCTAGGAGCTGATTATTACTAATTTTGAAAGGAATCAAAGAAGTAGGATCTCTGGCTCAAAACATGAATTTCTTGATTGCATATGTTGCTGAATTGCCCTTTAGAAATGCCATATTGAATTATAGTCCCACAGGTACTGATATATGAGAATGTCTTACTCTGTGCTGACCATAATGATATTGTTCTTTTTACTTTAAGTTATTTGATGAGACAAGAAAAGTATGTTGCTGTTTCTATCATAGGAATTCATACCTTAATATGAATGTGCTCAATTTCTAGAGCTTAGATTCTCTTCAATGATTTTTGGCCATCTGATTGTTCTTCTATGAATATATTCATGTCTTACCCATTTTTCTATTCAGAATAGTGTTTTTTTTAATTATTTGTAAGAAATATATAGAATTTATATACATATATATGCACATATATGTATGCATATACATATATATATGCATAGATATAAATATGAATGATTTTAATCTTTATTGAAATTTTTTCTGGCTATTTGTTTCTATATTTATTTATTTCTATGTATATAGTTTGTTTATATAGAAAATTTATTATCACTTATTTGTTTTTGTATATAGTTCTAAATGTGCATGTCATCATAGTTATTAATATTTTATTTATGGCCCTACTTTTTCTTTGCTGCTTTTATGCTTAAAAAGTGTTCCTCTTCTGAATTCTGCTAAAATCTTACTTCTAAACTCATTACTTAATCTATATAGTATTTCACCCATGCCATTTAACTTATTTTTGTTTAAGCAATAGATGAAAATTCCATGAGAAATTCTAACATGTACCTCAAAATATTTAAAAAATGCATAGTTTTACAAAATTTCTATTTGCCGTATATATGTTAAGATCCATATTACATTGTGTTCTTTTTATTTTGTGCTTTGTGATACACTTATTTTGTTTAGAACATGTTTTCTTGTGGAAAAAAAAGTCACAGTATATGCTCTGTATCAATAGGAAGGGAATATTTTATTTTTTAATTAATTTTTATTAAATTTTTTCCCTTACGTCATTATAGTCCTCATAGTTCTCCCAGCACTGTATCACCCATGAAAGAATATTTTAAACAAATACAGTTGTTTAATATTAAGTCAATCAGCTGTTTTTGTTTGTAAAATATGGAAAACCAAGTTACCTCTCCTGAAGCTTTATGCAAGGAAGAAGAAAAATTATTTTGTGGCTATTTGAGTTTAGACATCGTGCTCCTCCCTTTGTGGCAGCATTGGAAGCGGCTCGGGACAGAGGAAAAAAATGACTCAAATGTCCAAGTAATGAGAGAGAGAGTGTCATCTAGAGGGGCTTACTTCTCTGGAGATGTAGCGCTCTCCCCCCTCACCTTTTATTGGAAGGGGCTAGATTCAAGGAAGGTGGGCAAGTATGCTGAGGAAAGTGCATGGTGGGGATATGGATTGGGGATGCGTAATAGTCTGGCACAAGCTAGGGGGAAGTGAACAGGGTCTGCTTGAATAGGGAAATGAATTTGGTGCCTGCAGGGCACCCAAGTTGCAGCTGATCAGAACATCCTATTTTTAATCCCTGTTTACACTTAACTTCCTGTTAAGGTGGTCTAGCTGGTTAGGCTATTCTGGCCATCATGTCTGCCTGCTGTTTTCAGCAGATAACGTCATACCAAGACTTTTGTCCTGGTGAGAGATTCCTTGCCTGGCTCTACATTCCAGCCTGACCAGCAGCCACTCTAAGTATGAAGACTACAACCCAGGAACTAAGATTGGGAGGATTCCACACCTTTGCTCTCTTTTTCTCTTGTAAATATCCATCTGCTTACTTTTACAAATCTTATCTTGATTTCAACAACATTTCTGGAGCTGAGACTGGACCTTATTTTTAAACAATTTTTCATCAAAAATAAGTAAAGATTTACTCCTTTATTTTATATCCTCATTTCCAAAACTGTGTGTGAATTCTGTTTTAGAGCTCCAGTTCAGGAAGTCTCATTTTATATATGTTGCCATGAAAACATTAGGTGTTTAATAAGTAATCTTTTTTTTTTTTAACATACAAGCTGGGGTACAGGCCAGAGGTGTGGGGTGGTGAAAGGATCACCAGAGACAGAGTGGGGAGCAGAACAGGCAGATCAGAAGCACACTGCTGAGGAGAGCAGTGGGCGAGGCAGGAGAGGTCTGCCGCACCATGTGGGACTCTCCCTGGCCGGGCATCGAACTCACGTTGCTGCCGCCGACAGCTCCACAGCACAGCGCTCAACCACTGCGCCACCGGGGAGGCCCCTTAATAAGTAATCTTACTCTGGGAAGCCACCTGTAGGCAGGTAGGATGGCAACCTTGGCACCTAGCATGGTCTTCCTGGGGGCTGCCCAGGGAACACATCTCTGGGAGCCCAGACACCAGAGTTTGCTCTTAGCCTTCTAGTTCTCAAATGGCTAAAAGGAATCATGTGACACTTTGATTTTAGGGTAGAACTTTTCTTCCTGGAGTTGGGAATTTTTCAGTTTGTTTATAGTGCATTGATAGGATTAGATAGATGAAATGAAAATATTTATGTGTTTCTCCATCACTTCCTACCATTGTCATGCTGATAGGAGAGCTTCTAACTCCCAGAGGCAGAGACTTGTATTGAAAACATGGAATGCCGTGCTTTAGGGAGCTCATATTTATAAAGTTATGTAAGTATTACTTCCATTTAAATTCAAGCAGTACCCAAGAACAGAATCTGGCCAGTGATTCTGAAAGAAAGAAATGGCAACACCTTCTTGGAATCTCAGACTGTTCAAGGATGTTTTTTTCTAGCAAAACAGGAAGAAATTGGAAAAAAGCATATGGACTCAGGTTGAGCATATGATGTGTTTTCAACTTGAATCGGCACTTTACTCATATTTGTAGTGTGACAAAATTAATTTTGGTGACGCCTTTAGATTTGAAAAAGGAAAAAAATCCCTATCTGGGACTAAATCAACGTTTTTGGCATCTCATTAATCACTGCCTTATGTAACCATTTTTCCCACCTAAGGAGAAACTACTGGGATGAAAAAAGTTTATAATATACTAATGCCAAGTGCAGATCTTGCCTCTCCAAAAAGGAGTTCATTAATCATCATTGAAGCACAAGAACAAACATACTTTGTGTCTCTTGCCAATTTTTTTCAATAACATTTCTGAAAGATTAAAAAAAATCTTTCAGTATCTGAAAGGTTTTAATTTTGCTGTTATTTAATTTGTGATAATGTTATGTAAATTCTATATGCTCTGAGAATGCCTGTGCATAGTATATAGCAATAGAGTATTTTGATTGGATTTGGGCCCCTGAACGAAAGTCCTGATACAGATTCCTGACCCTGTTACCTCCTGCCTGTGTGACTGTAACAACAAAACACTCCAGACACAGCATAACTGGCCAGTGCTGTAGCAACACAGTCTTAATCTCCCTGGTAGGAAGCAGTGAGTCTTGCTTGAAGTCTAGATAAACACATTATCTAAATTTTTCCTCCTCTTACTACTTCGAGGGAAAAGTTGATGGCTTGCTTCACATTTCATTGTACACCACAGTTTTAAAATCTTACATGGGACTTATACCTTCATAGGCATGTTAGTTAAGTAACCACATGATGAATGCTAGATGGCTATTTATTCATGAACTAGAATATTTAGGTTATTTTTAATTCTCATGAGTTCCAATCCAGGAGGCTATGTAAATCTTTGGGCAGGTTAATAGCCTCAGTTTTCTTATCTGCAAAATGTGGAGAGAAATAATTGCTTTACCTACATCACAGGATTATGATTTGGCCCAAATGAGATAATACCCTAATCAAGATAAAAGACTGAGCCTCTTTATGACGTACAAAGTTTTGTAATATAATAAAATTAAAAAATAAGTGCCAAGTTGTGAAATACTTGGCAAAATAGGGCAAAATACCTTATTTTGTCATATTCGTCAGCCTCCTGATGTTAGAATTATATGGCTGATTAGAAGTTTTGATGGAATTTTAGTATCACTATGTAGTTAGTTATTACAGCCTCTGTGCAGTTGTCTTATTAGCTTTTACTGGAAATTTTCTTGTAACTCTGTCTTTACATCATTTTTAGCTCTGAATTATAAAAAAATTACAGAAAATTAATGAGTAAAAAACCTCTAGCCAATACCTGAAAGCGATGATAAGTACCTGAAAGTGAGGGATACTCAAACCACAAGGGAAAAAATTGATGCACAAATTCAAACAATCATAAGTAGAAGAAAAAATCCTGATGTGCAAAAAAGGTGACACCCGCCTACTTCTGCTGACATGTTGGTGAGCAAGTATCAGAGATAGGAATGAATTCATAGTGAAATTTTTAGGCACTTTTGAAAGTGTGTAAATTTCTTTCCTCTGTTAGGATTCTTTGCTTTCTTGTTCTTTTCTATGGCCTCTGTCATTAGAATCATGTCAAAACCAAAAGAAGATTAAAAATATCCAAGGTCATGGTCAAAGATACAGCCTTGAAGCTTTGGAAAATCACAGGACACAGCTGAGGGCAGAGTCCAGCACAATAGTGGGTTAGCTCCTTTTATTGCCCATAAAACAGTAAGGGATAAAGAAGAAATCGTGTGGACGACACATCACAAAGCTTAGTTTATTTTTTAAGTCAATATAGTCTGGAAGGAAGAGATTGTGCAAAGTAGAATAGCAGGAGGAAGTAGAATGAAAGTGAAGACAAACCTTTTTCTACTTCAATTTTAAAGAACACCAGGATGAGCCTAACTCATCCTTCTTTTTCCCTTGCATTCTTCTTGACTGTCTTATCAGCTCTTGACTTTCTCCCTTGGCCTTTCTCTGCGTAATCAGCACTGACTCCCTCAGAACTCCTTAACCCACACCCTTATTGCAAAAGCGTTGACGAGAATTCAAGTAAACATGTTGTGATAAGTAGTTTGGATGCTTCCGTAATCAGATGCTGGCATCTAGAAACCAAAAATTCCATTTAACGCGTAATAGTCCTAATTGTAGGCTTCACTGAAAAATATGAAGTTGATATTAAACCTTAGAAATTCTTACCAAGCCATCCACATTCCTTTGAGAGTAACTTTTTCTAAAAAGTATCACTTTTTTTCCATTCTGTACAAACACATTATCTGAATTTTTCCCCCTCTTATTACTATCGGGGAAGAGTTGATGGTTTGCTTCACACTTCATTGTACACCACAGTTTTAAAGTCTTAACTTGGGACTTACACCTTCATTGGCATGTTGGTGAAGTAACCACATGATGAATGCTAGATGGGTATTTATTCATGAATTAAAATATTTAGATTACTTTTAATTTTCACAACAAAAACCTGCAAGTAGATACTATGCCCACTTTATGACAGTGAAGCTTTCCTCAAAGTTTAAGGCATGTGTCTGAATTCACATATGTAATAAACACTGATGCTGAGCTTTCAACCAGTTATGTAAGAGTTTTATATAAGTATTTCTTTTTTTATCATTTATTTTTGCATACAAGCACTGGGGGGTAGGCCAGAGGTACGGGGATGAGAGGATTCACCGAGATGGAGTGGGGAGCAGAATGGGCGGATCTGTTGAAATGCACTGCTGAGGGGAGCAGCTGGTGAGACCAGACAGGTCTGCTGCACCATGTGGGTCAGCTCCCTGGTGGATATCAACTCAGGTTGCAGTGGCTAGTGATAGCTTCATAGTACTGAGACTTAACCCCTGCGCCACCAGGGAGGTCCCGTATCGATGTTTCTATAGCCAATGAATACATTAGATGTTCTTAGCTAATTCAGAGGTCTTAGGGGAGCACATGCACTAAATCAGTGCACTTTCTAGAGCGAGTTATGTGGTAGTCAGGATGACCTCAGTCATGGGCTTTGCCTTTTCCTGGGGGGCGGGAGGAAGTGATCCTGGTCAGGGTGAAGAAGGGTGCACACTCATAATTGCTAATCTGAAGAGGAGCGAGGGATATGAGCCTGAGCTCAGAACAGTAGGCAGGGGGGTATTTTTGGCGTGAGTGGGCAGCGGGTGATGGGCTTTCACGAAGGACCGTTCGGGCATGGGGGGCAGATAGGCAGGTAGATCGTCCTTCAGGTGCCTGGGTCGCTGCTGTTCCAGGAAAGGAAAGAAAATTCCTTCCCTACAGCATACTAGATCTTTCATTAGTGTGTCTTTGCTTTGATTTTACTGTGATTAGATAATGAATCATAGCAAAATATCAGGAAATAACCCCAAACAAATGTAATAAATGCTGCTTCTGTTTATTCTTTCTGCATACTGCTTTTCCTTATTGTCTTCAGTAGGATTTGTATAGAAAACAGAGCTTGGGCATGACTTTGACATTTGAAATAATTCCCAGGATTTGCCTATGTTTTCCATCGTGTTCTCTGTTGTCCAATCTCTGTGTGTATAATTCTCACAGAAACCATTGTTAGTCAAGGGTCTCAATCCTCCATGATGGAAATATTCCTTATAATAAATGTGTTCATGCTATTTTATGTAAAAATCACTTCACATTTCCCAGGCAGATCTGGAGACCTTGTTGGATGAGAGTTCCTGTGATGAGCGTTGCCTCATACGGGCCTGTACTTACGTACCGTGCAGTGTGTGGGAGGTCACACAATGTAAGTGGCTAAGAAATTAGGCTCTGTGGTCAGCTTTGCCCAGCTGTGTGCACTGCTCTGGCCCTTAGCCTTGTACTCTTGGGGTGCTGGGCTTCCCCTCTGGTCTGCCGGTCTTCTGTGGGTGGGGGTGATATTGGTGTTCATCCTATACGAATGCTGGGTGGATTCACTGGGAAATTCCAGGCTCTGGCTCTTTGAATGCCCTTAGTGAGTGATCTCTGTTGCTATCAGACCATCTCTGGGGCCTGGATGTGGGCCCGTGTGGATGACGAGCTTGCAAGCTGCGACCTCCAGGCTGCAGAGTGCGGAGGCCATGGCAGAGCTATGGTCCTGCTTATTGTGCTTTCAAGAATGCTGTCCCAGAGCATGGAGGCAGCGTGCAGCCACTCCGCCCGCATGTCTTGCTTAGGGCGCTCTTCCGAAATGAGTGGGGTATGGCTTCAGAGCTGGGCTGCCTGCTTTGAATCCCACATCCACCACTGACCAGGTCTGTGCCCATGCAAGTCACTAACATCACTGGCCCTTGACTTCCTCTTCTTTAAACTGAAGGTCATAGTAAGTCTCACTTCATAGGCTTAGCACAAGGTAGAAGTGAGTTAGTCCATTCAGTTCTGAGACCAGGGCCTGGCACGTGGGCGGTGCTATGTACGTGTGAGCTGGGATGGCATCTTGAAAGTGAAGTATTTTCAGTTACCTTAGGAAATGGTAGACGTGTGTCCTACCCAGAGATAATTGTGATGCTCTAAAGGCCGAGGATAATACTTAAAGCGAGTGAGTCATGTCTGCATTCTCGGGATAGAAAACCACGTTGAGTTCAACTGTTTGGGACAGTGCTGGGCACGTTCCTTGCTGTGTCTGGGATGGGTCACACTTTTGAAGGTAGCTGGCGGAAATGCCATTCATAAAATTAGGAGTGCAAGAGATAACATTTAGCATTTTCTTGAAATCAGCTTAGCACCGACCTTGCACCCCTCAGCCCTCTCGGCGTCTGAAGACCTGTTCCTGCCCTGCAGGTGGGGCAGGGCAGCGTCTGAGCAGGAGGGAGCCTGCGGCTTAGGGCCCAGCCTTCCTAGGCGGCCCTGTAGCCTTCGGAGTCTTACGGCTTCCCGGAGAAGCCACAGAACAGTCAGCAGCTCCTGGCTGCCCTGGAACTCACACACCTCTGTGCTCTTCTCCATCTGGGGAATCTCCTCCCTCTCCTCAGGTCGTGTCAAAGGTAGCCCCTTCTTCCCCTCCCTTCACCTGCCTAGCTTTATCTCTCAGTAATTCGGGTTTTACAAAGGGCAGGTAGGAGTGACTTCTCGAAGTCTCTGCTCTGGGCTCTGCAGTGCTCCTAAAGCAAGGCCTCAGAGGTCTTCTCTGCCTTCCTAGGAGCATGAAGCAGAAAAGCCTGCAGCACACACGCAGATTGCTCACTCAGTGAGTGCCTGGGGCACACGGGGCTTGAGTGGGAAGTCGGGAGCTGCGGGGACCTTCTGTCTCTTGAGATCGGGCAGGTGCCCAGGCCCTGGAATCCCAGCCCTGCGTGGGTGTGGGGCCATCACAGCCCACAGCCACACACCCCTTTCCAGTTGTACATCCTGCCAGTCTGCAGTTTGCTTTGCTATTCACCTCGAGCCTGTGCTTTTCTTCCTGCCTTTTCTCCCTGCAAGAGACTAAGTTCTTTATGAATTGTTCCTGAGGACCTTTAGCCAGTTTTGTGACCTTGGTGAGTCATTTAACTTTTCTAGGCTTTATTTATTTGAAAATAGGTGGGCTGGGTTTTGTGGTTTGTAGTGCCTGTTCTTGTCTTGGTATCCGAGGATGTTTTCTGTCATGCACAGAAAGGGAAAGGGTATGGCCTGGGAGCAAGGGGAAGGTGTAGGGGGAAAATTGGCATTAAAGCCTGCACTCCACGGTGCGCCCGGTGTTTACTTATGAGCAGAGCGACTGCAGGAGCTTTCTCCATAAACCTCCCCCAGCCTACTCCTCACATTACCCCCTCCCACGAACAATTGCATTTACGGATAGTACTCATGGCCCTTTGTTTCCTTTCTTATCCTCACTAGTGTGGGTATATAGCAGAGACAGGGGTAACCTCCATAAACTTCTGGCTCCGTGACTGGTCAGTAACTGGTCAGTGACTTAAAAGGATGCTCCCTCCCTCTGGATCAGGTGGATGTGGGGTCCCTGAGGTGCCCTGCTTGGTGTTGGCTCTGCCTTCAGCAGCGATGGCCAGTTGTAGCCAGCTTATGAAGAATAGTTTGGCTCTTGTCCTTGATCTTGTGGTTTGGCTGGCAAAAGACAAGATTTATGGACAATCTATTTGTGAGTTACGATTATTGGGGTATGTGCCTTTTCTCCTCTGCTAGACTGATAGCTCCTATTCAGTTTTTGGCCAGCACTTGGTCTCTGTTGTTTCAGTCCCCAGGTAGCTGTAGCGCTGCTCCCTTGCACAGAAGGGATTCTGCAGGAGCGGTGCACCAAGGATTGTGCAGTGGGAGAGTCCCCCCAGCGGTAGGGAGGGCCCTTCTATTGCTGACATTGCTTAGAATTTTACTGGCATACTTTTTGGCCAGTTTCATTAATGTTTTAAATTCTCCCCAGACAATGCACCCCTTATTACCCAACCTGATGTAGACCAGCCCAAGTCCCTTCTTTCCCCCAACACACACGACTGATATTTAGTAAATTATTATTCAGTTTATTGACTTTGTAATGGTCTCTTAAGTGTTCTTGCTTCTATTCTGAATTTCCTTAATTACTTCCCTCATGGCATCACAGAATGATTTACCTAAAGGAGAACATGGCCCCTCCTGTTTAAACTCGTCAATCTAGCTTCAGAACCAGTCTACAGGATATTAAACAGATAAGGCTGCCAAATCTCGCTCATCCCGCACTTATCCCTGCTACTCTTCTCTGCTGCAGCAGCAGAGGTCTGGTGATTTTCCACATGCACTGGATTCTTTCTTGCCTCTGCACTTTGGCTTATGCTCTTGCTCCTGGCTGAGACAGCCCTACCCCACTTCTGTATCTGGTTAGTGCCTGTTCATCCTTCTGACATTTCTCCATCTGACTCAGTTCAGATAGTCACTCTTCTAAGAAGCCCACCTGAGACCACCTTGCCACATCTCACCTCTGCTGTGCTCTGTGGGTTCCTCTCCCATCACAACATGGCTATAGTGGTTTTTAAGCCTATTTTTAAGTCTTTCATATCATGAGTGCACATCTACTTTTCATAAACACTTTAACAGCTAAAACCTCATCTTTTTCATACTTAAACCCTATCTAGAATATAATAGGTGCTCAGTAAATATACATTGAATTAAATCATAAACTTTATAAAAGGGAATACTGGTTTTTGGTGTGCAAATTCTTTAGCTTCTTAGAAACTGGCATATGTTTCCTTTATACATATATACACACACTGGAATATGCATATTTAGATAGATAGATAGATACTTTGGAAATAAAGAAAATGGTTTATTATTGAGGACAGCAGTCCAATTTTTACTTTAAATGCTTACTTTTCAAATTAGCATGTACCTGCAAATAAAAAGCATCATATTTTGAGTATTGGTAATCTACATTAGTTTTAACTTTATTCAGCCACAAGAACAATGAATAAGGGATTCTAAACTCAGCAATGTAGAACACTGACATGTTTGAAGAGATATTTTGATAAGTTTTGCCAAAATTTTCAGTTAAAAATTGTCTAATATAAACCACTCAGAGCCAGATTGAGACAAAATGAGCTTCACGTAGGATCCATACCAACTATGGTGGAATTTCGCTTTGACATTATTTGCTGAGACTATGAAAGGGAGTTTGCTAGTACAGAAAAGCAGAACAATCAGATTTCTCAACAGAGGTAAAATACTAGCATACGTTATTGTTGCAAATTGGTATTATTTTTAAACTAACCACTTAATTTGCACTTATGTTGAGTCATGTCACTGTAATCCTCCTAATCACATTCTTGTAATTTTAATATATTTGGCGAGAAGGAGTTTATTAGGTCATTTTTTCCTACTATGTTTACTTTAAATCCAAATCTACCTAGAGGTCAAAATCTAGAGCAAGTTTAAGCTTATAGAAGAAACAAAAGACCCAGATATATATTGCGTTAAGAGTAAATTTTTCTACCAGAAAGATTTCATTTAATATAATGCATTTCTCAATTTTTATTTACTGAATAAAGTTTTTATAGCCCAAATTTATACTAGATGTTCAAAAATACAAAAGATCATAGATTAAAATTCCATTTGAATATACACAAAAGGAAAGTATAATTTTAAGCCATTGAATAAACTTTGCAATAGGAAATTACCTTTAGAGGTTTCAATGAATCCTAACTGGATGAACTACATAACACACATCTCAGCTACAAATGCATTCCTCGATTTATGTAGTAGTTGTCACAGCTGTCTTTTAAATATCAATTACTGAGCCTGTTTAAAGTATGAATAGGTTTATAAAGAACAATATAACAATAATAATAATAATAATAGTAATAACAACAACAACAGGGAGACTTCAGAACTACAAAAGAAGCTTTAGCAGTCCATGTAGCAGTTACATATGTTGTTGCTGTAAACAGTGGGAGCCGCATTCAGTGTTGGGGAATTCCTGCTTTGATTGACATCTGTCCCATTCTGAAAGTGCTTTTAACTGCCAGTATTTTAAATAGTATCTGATAGAGTTAGAAACTTTTAGCTTCACTTCCCTGCCCGTTACGCATATGACTAATATGTCTCTTTCTACCTGTTAGGCACACAAAGAATATGCTTCTGTTAGCTTTTTTCTCTAAAGCATAGTATATCACAGAGCTTTCATTTGGTTAGTAAATGTTCTTGCTAAAACCTCATCATATAACCTGTCAGTCTGGTTAGATGTGGGACATCAGAAATTTTAAAACCAATGTACTTGAATAAAATTCATTCAAATTTCAGTGACTTTAAAAGTAGAAAAGTTACTGTTGAACCCCTAAGTCACTGGTCATTGAGGAACAGCTAGTAGACTTTGGGCTCTGGAAATGCTCTGTGTATATCTAATAATTTATGCCCCCATAAATTTATAGTCTCTGTTTCAGGCAGGTACTTGCTTCCCCTGTAGAAATTCTTTAAGGAAAAATCCAAATTAAACCGAATAAAAGTGGAGAAGGTATTCTTTTGTGCGTCTTTGTTGAGTTACCCAATTACTTCGTACTTAACTAAACCTTTTAGAAAACAATCTGTCATCTTTTCAGTGTGATTTTAATTGGAGAATGGGGCTACAATCATTTGTATTAATGATGCTTGAGACTATAAATTTGTAGACAGTTTCATTTTGCAAAATGAGTTCAATACTATGAAATAGCAGCTCACTTTTTAAAATCACACAATCACTTTAAATACAGTACTCTGGATGTGAATTTTCAGGTGTATACCTTGTAAGCAGTTAGTCACATTATAAATTAAAATTGTATTTGCTTTCAGAGCTGTTTAAGGTTTTGCTTACAGGATCATAGTGACTTGAAAATCTAAACAATTATTGTTCACTTAGGAGAGAAAAATACTTCTCCCAAACAAACGGGAGTACTGGTTTTATTTACCTTGGCAGGTACAGTTGGAGATATTGGATATTATTGTGTCCCAGAGTATGTTAGATATTGACTGGAACTAGAGTTGTCATGATCTTCATACCAAGACTTTATAATCTAAAGCCTGCCTGAGTTGAAATAGAAAATTTGGTAATACATAAGATATACAAAGAGCCCCTAAATTGCTTTTATGTTTCTACCAACAGGATTAGTCAAGAAATATATTTTTAATTTTTTAGTAAAATTATTTCAAAAAAAATTATTCTTTAATAATGAACATTTAAACAGCCTATTTATTTCTTAATAGATATTTATTGAGAGACTGTTAGGTGCCAAGCATCATACAAAGGGATACTAAGGATGGACAGTTAAATAATTCATGGTTCCTGACCTTGTGTCATCTGTGCTCAAGTGGGGAAGAAACAATATATAATTTATGTAAAATGCAATTATTTCTTTATTCGTAATTCAAAAGGTTGTGGCGACACAGTGACAAAGGGGGCTACTCTGCCTGGGAGAGTTGGAAGGCTTTTCATCGTTGGCGCCCAGAGGGGCGGAAGCATGGAGAGAACAGGTAGCAGGACAGTGCACTGTGGACTCACAGTCCACTGGGCCAGGAGCTGGCGTACACTTCGGTGCAGAATGGGAGGGTAAGGTGATGCAGTTTACCTGCATCTCAGACAGGTGCCCCATGAAGGGAGTGGGAAAGGTGACGCCAACCAGTATCCATCTGGGCATTGCAGGATGGGGCACAGCAAAGCATCTGTCTGGAAGGAGAGCTTTTTCCTCACATGAATGTGCCATTTCCTGCCAAACCCACGTAAGGTGTACTCGTTCTGAGTCACAAACAGGTGTAGGATTGACTAGAGGTGGCGCTGATGACTGGCGACAGACAGGCATGGTAGGAGCATGCTGTGTTGTGCTGGTGTTTATGGTCTAGACGAGGAGAAGTTTAGGACCTTATTTTGTAGGCCATCAGGGGCCATGAAGAATTTTGTTAACAACAACAAAACTCTGATTAAAAAATCTTATAAAAGAAACGAATCTTAACTATATAAAAACAAAGTTTTAACTTTTTAAAAGTTAAACTTTAACAGAAAGTTCTCATGATTTTGCAAACTTAATATTACCTAAAGCTAATATTATGGGCTATGTCTTCATAGATTTTTTTCTGTGCTTCTTTATACTTTTTACAAACAGTAGGCCTGTTCTGTCCACTGCTGTTTTGTAACCTGCTTTTTCTGCCTTGATAAGATCTTTGCACTTGATTGTGTAACATTATTTTTAGGTTTGAGTTTGTTATTCAATTATAGGGATGAACCCTAGATTTAATTTAACCAGGTCCCTGTTGCTGTTCATTTAGATTATTTCCAACATTTTCATATCATAAATTGTCCTAGAATGAATATTTGAAAGATAATCCTAATTATGTTTCAGAAGTTAGGTTTTGGAATTTTTAAATTGTTATTTAAAATTTCATACATTTTATCACTTTAATAAGAATATATTTTAAAGTCCCATTTCTTATAGAAAAAAATGTCATGCATATCACATGACAGAAATTACAGGCATGTTGGCAAGCTCTCTCAGTAGTGGGTCTACCTACCCCCATTGTAGGGACTTCCTCGGAATCTTTGGTGAATTCACACCCTTGTCCTTGTGCTTCTATTCACTTGGAATTTTTCTACCATAAAACTCAGCAGACCTCTCCTGTCTCAACCGCTGCTCCCCTCAGCAGTATATTTCAGTCGATCTGCCTATTCTGCTCCCCACTCTGTCTCTGTTGGAGCCTCTCACTCCCTACACTTCTGGCTTTCACCCCAGCTCTTGTATGCATAAATAAAAAAAAAAAGGCATAAATAAATAAATAAATAAATAAATAAATAAATAAATAAATAAAATCTTTTTAAAAAACTCACTTATAGTAATTGCCAGTATAATTTTATTTTTCTGTTATACTTTAAATATCTTGTTTATTACTTACATGTTAACCACACAGTTAACATTTGGAAGACTTTTTTAAAAAAGTTAATAGGGCCTCCCTGGTGGCACAGTGGTTAAGCGCTGTGCTGTGGAGCTGTTGGCAGCGTGACGCGGGTTCGACACCCAGCCAGGGAGATTCCCACATGGCGTGGTGGACCTCTCCTGCCTCACCCGCTGCTCCCCTCAGCAGTATATTTCCATCAATCTTCCTGTTCTGCTCCCCACTCTGTCTCTGGTGAACCCTTTCACTGCCCTATGCCTCTGGCCTGTACCCAGCTTGTATGCATAAATAAATTAATCTTAAAAAAAATAAAAAATAAAAAAGTTAATAAATTCAGGCACTATAGAGGCCTTAGGACAGGCCTTCCAACAGAAGCTGGAACCCAAAGTACCCACAAATAAATGATCTCCCAGGTCTCCTTTGCTTCACAGCAATAGTGAGTGATGTAGTTCCTAAAAGAGGAAATGAATATAAAGTGAGAGTTTTCACATGTTAAAGAGGGAATCTGGAAGGTCACCCGTCACTGCGATAACCAAGGTATATTTCTGTCTCTCTGTGATGAGATAGATGAGGTCCAGAAAAGCTGGCATATGAATTAGTTCCTGTTCTAGTTAGCTTGCTTCAAAGCAAGGGAGCGAAACCTCAAAATGCCTTCCCACTTGTGATAATTAACATGAAAATAACAATTATACAACTCAGCCCTGCAAAAAAGAAATCTTCAAGTTTAACACTTTGAAAGTAGTGTTCACTGTCCAAAGCTGTTACTCAGAGAATAATAATAGCTATATGTGGAAAAGGTGTGCAAGGAAAGAATCCTTCCTTGTAAGCATTCCAGAGGTTGATATGCTATAGCCTGAAACTAAGAAAATAAACTTGGAAAGATAAAACATGGAATGGGGAAAGAAGTCAGTAAATTAAAGATGAAACAGATTATCTGTGGGAATACTTTTCAGATGCCAAAGAATTTTAATTTCATTCGTAGGAGAACTTTATGCTTACTGGCATTTTAGGAGCTTTTCTTTGCTGAGAGGTTGGGCAGAGAAGATTTTACATATTTGTTCTTTTAAATTTGCTCTTCTGGCTACTTGTCAAATACGGTTGTGAAACTTGGGACATGGTGAAAGTCTGGTTTAGCCCTGACCACTGACCTTTTGGTTTTCACTGACAATTTCATTACTAGGTCAGTAGATTTTTATGGAAAACTATTTGTATGTTTAAACTCACATATGACAAGACACAGAAAACAAAGAACAGGTCATCATGTAGCCCTGAGATCTAACATGGGAATAGACATTTATAGTAGCTGGCTACTAAGTCTTTCCTTAAAAGTTATGGCTAAGCTGGGATACATTTTTGTAGATTCCAAGAAGGTGATGTTAAAAATAGATTGCTTTGTATCTATGTACTTATATGTAATTATATTTATATAAAAATAGAAATATTTTCTCATAAGAAGAGTAGTTACATTAACAGTACTGAGTAATTCAGAGAAGAAACTTTGGAACTGCAGGTGGGATTTTTTCTCTTGAATATTGTGAGGCACTTCAGTCTATAGGAAGCTTCAAAGTGTAAGTAGTTCTTCTTTTTGACAGACGCATCTGTAGTGATTTATTTTTTATTTACAAAAGTGAATTTCTTTGATGAATTTATCTAATTACCACACCCAATTCTCATGTATAGCTTTGAAGTAACAAATCAAACCTTTTATTCTCCAGCATATGTTTTATGATGGCATGTTCTAGATTTACATGTTAATAACTTTATGGAGGCTATTTATCTAAATAGGGTTGTTTTTCCATTACAAAGATATATTGAAGTATTGTGCCCAGTAGGAGAAACATGAAAAAATGGCATTTAATGAGATGCTCACATCTTTTGTATATATTCTGTGCCAAAATAAAAACTAACATTCAAACTGCAGATTTTCTAGTTGTATTTCTCCTGTGTGGCTGTACTAATAGCAATTACTCTTGGGTGACTCTTCTGATAGACTGATTAAACATTTAAGTTACTGGACATACATTTTCAATAGTACCTTGAAGAACTTAAAAATATCATTGAAGAACAAGTATGAAAATGCTGTTTTAATTTCCAGCTCTGTTGTGAGTTAATAGACCTTTCCTGCTAAGATCTGTTCTGCGAATCCCAGAAAATATTTTGTCACAATCTTTGCATCGAATCATGTGAAGAATCATGCAAAGAATCATTTGCAGTGAATCATTTGCTCTATGTCTTGTGGCTCTGTGGCACTTCGGTTGACCTCTGCAGCGATGTCATGCTGAGATCAAAAGTAATATGTTCAAGGTTATAGGAATCGCTGTGGTGTCTAAGAGAATGTACACCCAGAGGCAAGTCGCAGGACCAAATGTCAAGAAGGATTAAGTCCCTATGTCTAACAGTTCTTTATTAGCCTTCTCTTCTTTAACACTCATTATTACCTGAGACGGTTTAAAAGGGAAAGTAAAGAGAACATAGCCTCTGAAATTTGAAATTCTGCTTAATTAAGAAAGATTGGTCTTTTTAGGCCATGACTTTATAGATGTGGAATTTGCTTATAAATGTCACCTACCTGCCATGTTGACCTAACCTTTGTTAGATTGTTTTGTTTCATAAGCTAAAGTCTTATTTTAATTATTCAAGGAATAGAAATGATTGTCTTCCCTGAAAAATGTATTAGAGGTTATGCTGAGGCTGGAGGTTAGGCTTGTTTGCAGAAATGGCCTTTCCTCCCTCCTGCCCTCTGGGTAAGTTGCTGAAGGACTGCTGCAGGTAGGTTGAGAGGAACCAAGGGGAAAGGGTGTGGCAGCCCACCATAGGCAGCAAATGTAATTTTCACATAGGAATTCAGGCTCGTTAACACTTCAGCGCTTTTTACTGTCATTTATTGCATCATTTCCAGCACATCCAGACATAATCAAATAATGAGGATTTAAATAAAATTCAAAGTAGCAACAGAACTAGCACATAGCGAGTTATTTGCTAATTTATATTCAGCAAAAGTGCTGTTTATTCTGTTTCTTAGAGCATTTAAGATAAGTGCAGATTAAACTACTCTTTGAGTTTATTTATAACTCAAAGTAGCATTTTATTAGACAAAGCATTTCCCAATAAATTAAACAATACATGCGTGAGACATTTCAAACATAGCAAAAATAATATTAAAGGTACATATGTACTTACTATTAAGAGTAAATAGATATTAACATATCACTACTTGTTAGATGCTATTCAAAAAAATTCCTGTTTCTTTAAGTCTTCAACATTTCTTAAGCAACCCATTGACCAATATCATGTAAGAGACTATGTATTAATATATCATATGTATGATTTGCAAAAACCTTGTTACTATGATTAATAGCTTCATTTTTCAGGCAAGGAAGCAAATGTTTATAGGCCTGTGTAAAACAAAGTCTGTGTTCTTGACTTACACATACTGTCATCTGATTTCCTCTCCATAATTTATTTCTAAGCACAAAGAACACATTGCCTGGGTGACTGTCCATGGTAGAGACTCATTCATACCCAAGCCTCCTTATTCAGATGACACTGGGACTTCCCTGTACAGTGAGCTCTTTCCGTGCTCCATTTCAGCCATATATCCCACAGCGATACCCCGGACCTCATCATCACCCAGAGCTGCTTCATTTCTAAAACATTAACTTCAAACACCTCATTCTTTGATCCCAGTGCAAGAGACCTCCTGCTCCTTGATTCCTCAGCTACTTTTCTATGCATCATGCTCTCCTGTGAGAACTGCTGTGTCTGTGGCCCAACATTTGAGTTACTCTCTAGCCACAATCAGAATCAACCTGCCTTTCCTCATCTAGCTGGATTGCAGTCTTGCTAAGGAAAGTCATTCAAGCTCAAAGATTTGTGCCTTTTAAAAATGTGGTGTGATTCAGAAGCCCTCCTGTGTGTGTGGCCACTATCTCCTTATCCCTTAGTTTCAGCCAAGTTATCAAAACTCCCCTTGAAGTCTTCTCTGAGTCCCAGGGTTTAGGTGCTTCTGTTGATGCTTCCATAGCAACCTGTGTGTGGGGAAGAGAGTGTGGGCTCCTGTCTCTACTAGGTATTAAACTTTTTAGGGGAAAGAGACCTTCCTTCTTACTCATGACTGAATCCCTAAGGCCTTTCATGTTTCATGACTAAATAAAGCGATGACAGTGAGCCAAGTTAATCTGTGTACACCAGAGTATTGTGCTCATGGGAAAGTACTTGTAAGTTTTCAAAATGCTTTCAAACTTATTTTCTTAGTTTTGTGCAAAATTATTCTATTTGGCCTTGGTGAAATTTGACAAAAATAGAGCTATCCTATAAGGGTATTTCTATTTAGGACGCAGAAAAAGAAAAAGCAATTTGGAAGACACTGGCAAGCTTAATATATCTGGTTTGCTAGAGTAGGAACTTAGGAGTTTATCTGTTTTATGAGCTAGTCCCTAGAGAAATCTTAGGATTTGAAAAGTAATGCACCATTTCCATTGCATAAGTGGACACTGGATTTTTCTTTTTGATGTTTATCACGTCCTCTTGGATGTTAAACTGTATTTGATAACTAAAACTGAAGTTTTGATAGCCTAAAAATATTGAAGAAATACAACTTGTGTTTCTTAGTGGTTATATCATAGCTTACAAACATTACATTATTAAGGTCTTGAAGGTAATAGGAAAAAGAAATGCTAATTTGGTCTTATCACACATGTATCTTAGTTTTACAATTAACACTTAACTCTTATAAAATAAAAATTTCTCCTGAACATTCAATCTCTCATTGTTACCAAATTTTTATCATAAACAAATATTATACTTGGGGTTAGTGAAGCAAAGATGACTGACTTAGACAGTCTCTGCTCTAAAGACAAAAATAATATAAGAACTCTGTTGTCACAAATTATACTCACTCTCTTGCTTCAAAGGGCAAAGTAGGATATTTTTAACTATTGAAACTTGAAAAAAAATTCTAACTCGATTGTTCAAGATTTACAGCTTCAAGGTAGATGGGCGCAAGGGCCTCACAAATGTTTATTGAACTTACTGAACAGAGTGTTACTAATTAATGTTGTTCTACTGAACCAATGCACAATTACAGATTTGCATGAAATGTTTCTTTTCTGCACAGAATATGCCAAGTTTTTGTCATATTGAGCTTAATCAGACCTTTTTGCTGTGACTTCATTAATACATGTCTTAATTAATACAATAATAGAATACATGCATTAGGCCCTCAATACATAGAGCTAAGGTGACTGTCTGAAAAGAATTACTGAAAGAATTATTTTAGCACCTATTCAGTCAAGCCATAGGAAATTACCTTTTTTATGCTTCAGAAAAAGTCAACAGCAGTTATTACCTAAGGTTCAATCCTATGGCCCCCATATATATTACACTTTTAGAATTGGATGAACACTGGCATATAAACAAAGAAAGAGAAATTTGGTTCATTGTCCTGGAGGAGTTTGTTTTAAATGAGAAGCAAGAAATAAAATAAGTGAAATGATCAGACTTTGTATGAGAACTCAGGAGAACGTGGTTCCTTGTTTATTTTCATGGTATATGAAGTTAGTAAGATATCAGTGGCTTGGTTTTACAATTATGTGTGTTATTAGTATATTAGGGGTTATATTCAGATGTTTTTGTGAACTGTAGATGCATGTAAACTTTGTGTTAATTCTCCTAGAGACATGAGGCAGAACTAAAAGTTCTATTTCATGCCATTTTCTAAATCACAATTCTGTTTGTACCAGAATAATTGCCTTTGAGATGATTCATAAATTTTTGGCACAATTTCTTATTTTAACATTTGTATTTTTCTTTGTAGTCCACACTTTACGTTTTAATAACTATCACTTTTATGTTTTTTATTATGCCCTTAGGATGTAGGTTCCATTTCATTTTTATTATTCTTCAGATGATTAGAAGCAACTGTATGCTTAACTGTTTAAATAGCTTATTAAACTAAATTTGAGCAAGTTGAAACCATAACATAATTTTCTTTAAAGATTTATTTTTATTTTTGCATGCAAGCTGGGATGCAGGCCAGAGGTGTGAGGCGGTGAGAGGGTTCACCAGAGACAGAGTGGGGAGCAGAACAGGCGGATAGTCGGAAATACTGCTGAGGGGAGCAGCGACAGAGTGGGGAGCAGAATAGGCATATAGACGGAAATACACTGCTGAGGGGAGCAGCGGGCGAGGCAGGAGAGGTCTGCTGCGCCATGTGGGAATCTCCCCGGCCAGGCATTGAACTCGCAGCCACAGCCACCAGCAGCTCCACAGTGCTGCACTTAACCCGTTGTGCCACCAGGGAGGCCCCGAAACCATAATTTTGATACTTAAGGTGAATGAAAGAAACTCTTTATGTAGGAAAAAAAGATAGGAATTTAAATATTTGGGTAGAATATAAAGCTAATGTTAAGTAAGTACAGGACAAAAAATACAGGGTGAAAAGTAATGGTATTTTTTTAAACGACTGGAGAGAGGGAGGGAAAAAAATAAAGATTTTTGGAGGCAGAAAAGGGCAAAAAAATACCAATAGTCTACCTAAAGTCAGTGGGCTAATATCTTAATTTGTTTGTATTCCAAATCAATTACTAGGAAAGGGGCCGAATATATACTCCCAGCATATGTGTGTATACATATATGTATATGTATGATATATGATGTGGCACACATGCTTACATACTTACACTCCCAGGGCTACAGAGACTTTGAAATAGAAATAAGTCTCTGAACTTCCTTTATAGTTTGAAAGGTCTTTTCTTGCTTTTAAAACTCTTATTATTCCTACTGGCATATTTTGAATCTGATCCTTTCCCAATTTCTTAGGGACAGAGTGACTTATTGCAACAGTCATAATTGATCTTTATATAATCTCAAATTTTTCCTGGTCAACCTATGATTCAACTTTCAATGTATAACAATTTCCTGTTGGAAAAAACAGCATTTTTTTTTCTTTTAGATAGCTATATGCAGCCAGACTTAAGCTCTTTCATGTGTAAATTAAAATGTTTGACTTATTTATCCTAAAAATCTTCTTTGATGGAATCATTGTTTCATATTAGTGTACAGTGTTTTCATTGCTCAAACAGTATTTATTTCAAAACAATACAGAATTCAGTGTGACTCCCTCTCTTTATTTTAAGTGTGTTAAGAGGGAATGTTCCTGAGAAGGAGGCAATGTTTTCAGTTTATGTATATTCTAACGTTGGTTGTTGATCTTCAGCCACAGTGAAGACTAAGTGTAAACAAAAATTTTACCACATTAAAATGAAGGCACACAGCCTATTTCCTTTTTTGAAACATTACTGGTTTTAATAGCAGTCATACATTCTTTTGATTTCAAACTGAAAAATTTACATACTCAGTCTGCTCACATCTGAATCCACGATTGTAATTAAAATGGTTCTGTCCAGTTTGAATTACTTTGCTCATTAAGGAAAGAAAGTAAATAACAGGGGAAAGACCAAACTTCAGAGTTTTCCATCAGTATTGTGATGACTTTTTTCAGAGTTCAAACATGGCTCATAAAAGTTTATAAAGACATAAGGTTGGAAATGCTTCCAAGTTAGTAATTCCAGTGTTGCGCCATTTAATAAAGAAGAAATAGCTCTTCTGCTGTCCTGTTTTCCTCTTCCAGAAGTTTATTGTAACAAAATGTTCATAAGAAAGATAAAGGTGGGCCTCCCTGGTGGCGCAGCGGTTGAGCGCTGCGCTGCGCTGCGGAGCTGTTGGCAGCACGCGCTGCGAGTTAGAAGCCCAGTCAGGGAGAATCCCACGTGGTGCGGCTGACCTCTCCTGCCTTGCCCGCTGCTCACCTCAGCAGTGTATTTCTGATCTGCCTGTTCTGCTCCCCACTCTGTCTCTGGTGAACCCTCTCACCGCCCCAAGCCTCTGGTCTGTACCCCAGCTTGTATGTATAAATAAATAAATAAATCTTTATATAAAAAAAAGATAAAGGTGATGATTGTCCAGTTTATGTGCAGTTCTATGGAGATAGGTTGATTATTGGTATCTGACCTAAAGTCTCCTAAAAAATAATCAAAATAATGATTCATAATTGTTTGCTTTCTCTGAAACTTTGCCCTTCAGGAATATCAGTTGCACATGGTCTTTATTTTAACCTCAATAAACCGTGTCTGCATCTATCTAAAACTTTTAGGAATGCAGCTGAGTATATTCTCACAACTCAAGCTAGTGAAGGAAGGACCCAGGTCAAGAGGAAGGAAACTAATAGAGAAGAGCAAGGGGAATGGAAGGATGAGACTAGAGCAGAAAGTCTTAGAAAGTGTATTAGAACTTGTATTATTTTTATGCTGATTAAGAAATTGAGTATATTGGAATAAAAAGGGTATTTTTGTCATGTGATGCAATCACGTAATTTAAAGGATATTCAGGATGAGTATAAATTATTAAGAGAGCCATTCTAAGGACTTTTAAGATATATATTAGCAATTTTGCATGTTAAAGATAATTTTATTTCATGCAAAATTTCAGTTACTTGTAGCATTTTGACAGGGTAAAAACACAAATACAAATAGTTTAAAAGCAAGTCAAAACTAAAGATGAAGTGATCATTTTCTAATAGAAACTGAATATTTTTCATTAAAAGCTAAATTTGATTAACAGAATAGTAAATGTTTATCATCATTGTACTTAGACAGTACAAATATATAAAACACAAAAAGAAAGAAGACAGATAGTAAGCAAAGAATAACTATGTGAATCACAAGTTAAGGCTTAGAATGTAGACTGTTTTGATTGGACTTACTTGCTGAGATTGTTTAAACAGTTACAGTAAGGACAGTAGGTAAAACAATGGGCAAATGTGAGCGTGGAATAAGGTTAAGACTGGAGGGGCCAGAAAATAGATGGTCTTGTAGAATATGTCTAGGGGTTGAGATTTAGTTTGAAGTGAAGTGAGAAGGGTGGTAAATAAGATAATGCTATTAAATAACTTATATTTTCTTAAGAAATTATTCAGATGCCTATGTGTGTGATAATCAAGCATTGTAAGAACAGATAAGGAACAACAACTTGAAAGATAATACTTGAATTGAAAGGTAGAAATGAAGATGGGTAGAAAAGAATTGATCAGTAAGACATTTTGGAGTTATAATGGTGTGTGTGTGTGTGTGTGTGTGTGTGTGTGTGTGTGTGTGTGTGTGTATTTGAAAGAGTGATTTCTGGGAGAGAAGAATAGCAGTCTTTTTCCTTCCTTCTTCCAAATGTATTCATTGAGATAGGAGCACAGTTTTTATCAGCAAGATAATGACAATCTAGTATATACAAACTCTACAAAGATTTTACATGGAAAGATGCTTGTGGTCTAGCAAGTAGACTTTATACTAGCTAAATAAGCAATTTTGGTGCATGAAGTATTGAAGCAGTAAAGATGAACATTCCCTAGTGAGTATATGTTTAAATCACTTAACACATACTTAAGAGAGTATTAGTAGGTTTTTTAGCAGAAGTGATTACTGAGTTTTAAGGAATGAGAGGTGTTCATTCAGGTTTTTTCCCCTCCCCTTGGGTTAGTGTAAGATAACAAGTATTTGCCAGGAAGAAGGTCCAACATATTCATGAGAATTTGACCTGTTCAATAAATTTCAAATAATTCGATAGAACTCATGTAGGAAAGGAATGAAGAAATGGGCCAGACCCTTAAAACTATCAACAATATTAAGTCTTATTGGATGCTGTCTTACAATTCTCTGACCATTTGTCTGCCCTCAAGTATTTTAGGCTCATGCCAGTCTCACTGTCTTTATTTTTATTGTTCAGTTTGCCTTTGAATTCTACTCCTTTCCCCCATATGATTACTGCCTTCTCAAGTCTGAACTTGAGCTGATCACTTTCTCCTAAAGAAATTCATCCCCTGCCTGCAATATCACCTTCTTACCCCCCACATACACACCCTGTTTACTCCCTAAATCAGTTCCTTCCTAAATTGTTCTTTATAATACTTGTAATACTTTATAAAACTTATAATACTTTATAATACCTGCCTTAAATAACTCCTTCTTAGCCCCCATATACACACCCTGGTCACTCTCTAAATCAGTACCTTCCTAAATTCTTTTTTATAATACTTATACCTGATATTTGGCTACTATCATATTTGTGCATTTGGTTTTGTGTTGTTGTTTTTTTTCCACCAAAAGATGACCTGTATAAGGGAACGACATGTCAGTCTTATTTATGGCCACTTTCTCATTGTCAAGGTCAATACTAGCATATGAACAATCTGTAAATATTTGTTGAATAAATGAACTCATAGAAGATGGAATGAAACTAGGTTGTTGCAAAATGTTTTTAATCATCTTTACTTTTACTTGGTCTTAATCTCTTATCCTTACGATTTGATTGTTAAAAATTTATTTTGATTGCCAGATACAGTGCTATTTCTTTCATTGGACTCATCATTATATATAAAAGGAAAGTACCCTTTTTTTTAAGTGAAAAATTTTAAAATCACTGATGGGGAATGTTCTTTGTGAACAATTAGTTCTTTAGATGAGTCTGCTTTTGTTGCAACAGACGGTTTTCATACTGAATCTCTCTTGGCTTCTCTGTGAAGACCAACAGGTGAATGTAGGCACATTTCTAGGTTGGAAAGAGCCCTGTGGCGGTGGACAGGAGAAACCCAGTCTCCCACACTACCTAAGTTGCCAGTTGCACAGTCTGATCATCAAACCTGATGTTCAGATTGTGAACTTGTATCAGGAAGAGACCAGATAGATGTTAACATAAAGAGGATTTAGTTGGCACAATGCCAGACAGTACTTGTCTCACTGTAGTTTAATTAAAAGTAAGTTTGGTAGTGGTAGATATTGGTCAGGATGCTTTGCTCATGTACCCATAATAATATGATCCCCAAATCCGCTTGGGATTTAGAAGCCATGCCTAGCAAACTTATAGAAAAATATGAAATACACATTTCAGGGTCCTACTCAAGACCTACCAAAACAAAAATTCCTGATATTTTTATTGATAAGAATATTTGGGAATGGTTCCCACCTGACAAGAATCCATGCCAAGTGTTTTGTTGTGGAATTCACCTGTCTAACTAGTCAGTGGACTGTAGACTATTGGAGAGCGGGAAGCTTGCCCTTGTTGTCTTCTGAAACCGCCACACCTAGCACTTACAGAATACTTATGACTTTTAAGGAATGAGCAAATGAATGTTCTGCTTGTGATCAATTTCCCAGGATAAACCAACTAAGTCTTCTGACATGTAAAAGACTATTTTTTAATGTGTCTGTGGTCAGATTTTAAATTACGTGTCAGAGGTGAAAGGTCAGCACATTTCTGACAGTCCATTTATCTAGTTTATGGCCCTCTCCTCTAGGTTATTGCCCCGGGGAAGCCCATTGCATTAGGGCAGTGATATCAGCATCATGAATAGACACTAACTATATTGTGGTGACCACTTCTGTGCCTTGCTTAGAAGCCACAGTGACTGATGCTGGTGCAGTAGGCTAAATTTAATGAAGTTTGAGGATACATGTGAAAATTACCAATGGAATAGTTTTTTTCTGGCCAACTTTGTAATAAGACTCTACCTAGAATTAACTATTTTTTTTTAAATAAAGCATATTTTGATATTTCTTAGCATGTCACTTTTAGTGACATTGAATTCAGATTTTAAAGATCTCCTTTATAAAAACATTTCTGTATTGTTTTAGAAAATTCTACTTTTCTAACTCATTGCATTGACTTCAGCTTTATTTAACCAGAATCCCGTGGCTGCTACTAGACTATAACCATCATTTTAATATTGCTGATCCTTCTGTATATTAATTCTTCATGCATAGGGATGACTTGGGGATCTTGTCTGATTCAAGACTAAGCATAATTACCCAGGTGAGGAAAAGCTAAAGGGCACGATTGTCCATAGCTTATACAGCAAGGGTTTTTGTAGGAAATAAAATATGGTAAAGTAGGTAGACATTTAACAGGAGATCTACTTTTGGCTTAGCCATTTCAATTATATTCCTTTAGACAAAGATAACTGATTGCATCAAGTTTTGGGACTCTCCAAGATTGCTTAATTACATATGTTGAAATTACATATGATTGTTTTGCATTTAATGCCTAAAGGTAGTTGCGGTTTAAATTCTCATAATTTTATAAATAAAAACAAGATACAATATATTAACATATTTACTGTTAATGTAGTTCTGGGAAAGAAAGAAACCAAACAACTATTGGGTCAGTGTTTACCCAAGAAGAAAGAAGCAGCTTTCTGGGATGCATTAATGAGTAATTAAAATAATGGGTTTTGTATTTAGAATGTTGGCTGTTGTTTCTGGTTATTCATTGTTCATGAGGAAAACTGGGTCTACATTGATAGGTTATGCTGTTTTGCATCTCAGAATCCCTTTAAATGTGGAGAGCCAATGGAAAACATGACTAGGGCTTTTTAAAAATTTTATTTTATTGAGGTTGCTTTGGTTAACAACACTGTATATGAGTTGGGGTATAGGATTAATCCTTGACATGTATGGTATGTTACCACACCATGCCTACCACCAAATCACCCCTAATCCTCCACCTTAGGGTGGTGGTGGTTGTTGTTTTTTACGCAACTAGAGATTTTAAGCCTGAACAATTTTGATAGGCTAATCTATAAAAAAGAGATTTACCTTTTCCAGCATAATTCTAGATGAAGGAGGCAAGTCAATGTAAATCTCACTGAGATTTCTGAGTGAGCTTTAGAGGGAGCTTGCTGTGTGCAGCAGGGACCAGCTGTCACAGGATGGTAGTGAGTGTTCTATCCTGGACATCTTTAAACAGAGGTTAAAAATTGTCAGGGATATTTTCTAAAGGGAGAGGAAAACCTACACTAAATCAACACTAAATGGCTATTTGAAATATGAGCACCTGCAGATCTAATTTCATCTCCATTCTTGAATCTCATTTATAAGGTGTGATGGGTGCTGTGTCGATGTGTCAATGTTGAGAGCTAACATGAAGTTTAACCCCTCCCTGTCTTCCCATTTTAATTGCATTTTTATCTGTTAGTCAGTGGGGTTGTATTCACTTCTTAGCAGTGTTACCATGTCTTTTTGTATGTAAAAGGAAGGAATATAATATAAAGGTGCCTTTTGTAAAGTAACCATTCATCCTCCCAGCACAGTAGAACTCCTATTACATGCAAGCATCAGCAGCAGGGGGCAAAGTATCAGAATTCATCATGTTCTTGTGCCCTTGCTTCATTCCTTTTATCCTTTGATCCCTGTAACCCTGACAACAGATCATCCTGAAATAGGAAGTGCTGACCAGTCAGAAATAGCCAAAGATTATCCTAACAAATGACAAAAATTATAAATGTCATTATATTATAATTATAAACTCATCCCACAAAACAAAGCAAATAAACAGTAATTTGTAAGTCATTTATGCTTTCATTCAGTCTGGTAACAATGTTCTTTTGGGTATTACCTGAGCACAACCATATTTCTTGGCAAAGGTCACACCTTTTTTTGTTTTGTTTTAGGAATGAGGTCAGCAATATAACCTATGCTAATGTGCTACTAGATCAGATTCCCAAATGAAGCTCATAATCAAGAAAACAATGGCAGAAAAGATAAAGGAAAAAAATTAGAAATAAGCAAGACTAGGAAAACCAAATCCATAATCCCTAAGACTATTTAGGTCTCATTTATTGACCAGAGTATATTACTATGTATTTTCAATTTTAAATCAATGATTTTACTAAGCCATGCATTTTTTTCATTCCAATCCATCTAAAGATATACATAGGGCAGCATTGTTCCATGGCTGGTATTTCATAGCCCTCTTATGTAAACCTAGGCATTCTGTATTTTAATCCCTAGTGCCTGTTTTGTTGGTGAAATGTCATCAGGCTTAAGTTTTCCCCCTATCAGTTCTATGAATTTTTAATCTATTTTTCTTGACGATGACCAACTCGGGCATGTTGGCAATGAGAGATCAGCTGTTCCCACTTGTCACCTGGTGCTGCTTCTTTTTATTTCTGTTGGTCTTGACCACAGAGACACCTTCAGTGAGGCCCTTCTGAGCCCTCAAATGCACCCAGGCTTGGAGGCCAAATCAGCTATTTCAGGTTTTAAAAACTCGCCTTTTTGCCTTTTAACCTTTCTTTAAAATTTGACATAAGAACAAAATTATCAAGGGAGCATACTTTCCTTGCTCTAGAAATGCTGAATTAAACTAAGACTAACTGCAACTGTGGCCCCCAGATGTGGAGTAATTATCCTGCAAACCAGGTTCCATTTGCAGAATTCAACTTCCCACTGTCTCCTCTTCTACACATTGAACTTCCCAATCAACAGCTGTGTGCATTAAGGTTTCATTTTAAATTAGCCATAGCAATTTAATAGAAAGTGTGAAATAAGTTCTCTCTATACTCAGGGCCAGTACAGTATATTGATAGCAAGTCTAATAAACACTTGACTGAGCAGAGTTCTCCTGTCCATTATTGTTTTTGGGAGACGATTGTTTGCTGTTCGTGTTGTAACATCTGGCTGGAAAGTGCTCCATGGAAAATGGGAGATTAAAGTCACCCCTTCAGATCTGTGGTCCAAGAACTGAAGCAAAGGGGAGATGGAGCAACTCGTGACATGTCTCAGCAGTTAGAACTGCTCCATTTTGGTGAAGGGTGCCATGGTTTTCAGCCTTTTGTCTTCTCATGGACTGGATTGATAAAACAGTGTTGACTGAAACGTCTCAGCTCTATTTAAAATATAGCAACACTTGTTTTCTCCCCTCTGGGGTGGGAGCAAGGTATTGAAAAAAGGATTTTCAGAACTTAAACTATTTACTGGAGCATTTCATGTAGATTTTCAAGTCTTTTCTGCACAACATGGTTACCTAAAACTGAATGACTGTCATTTATACTCCTTTCTATATTTAATACTACATTTCTGGCCAGGTAAAGCACCACCAGTCCATCATTAGAATAAAAAGTCTTGAAGTAGAGCAAGCAATGGCTTAAGCTCCTGAATATGCAACAGACATGACTATGAAGGCTATTTCTTGTAGGAGCGAGCAGCTTCCCCTATAAAGGCAAAGGTGACCGTGAAGTTGTCTGTGCCCAGTATGGATGCAATTAAGCCTGTGTCCAATTGAAGCTGCTGATCTCAAAAATGAAATATTGAACTGAAACCTTCATTGCACATTCAGAGAAATACAAAGGAAAGGGATGGGTCTGTATTTCAAGTATTGATGCTATTGGCTTAGACATGTTCCCTTTACTGGGTCTGTTTTGCAAGCCTAAATTGGAGCCTGAAGAATTTCTCCATATAAATGTCTTAAGTATTGCAGTGGCACATCCATCACCTTTTTGCTTTTGAATTACAAAGATAACCTTAAGATATGAGCCTTATACTGGGCAAAATGATACATACACAGAAAGGGTGAGCTTCCTTAGTGATGAAATCAACCAATGCCCAAGAGGAAAGTAATAGGCAGAAAGGATAGAGTTGATGAAAAAATTGATTCTTTTCCATTAAACTGTACGTGATGTGTTTTTTATGAAGCAGACATCAGCTGAAAGAGAAATATTTTTTCAATGGAAAAAGAGATTGATGGGTGAGGAAGAGGAAAAGTAGGTAGGGGATCAGGGGATAAATATGTGTCTTATTCTAGAACCATCTCAAATAATGAGAAGGTTGAAAAGCATTCCATTGTCATTACTTCACATGTTTGCTTGGACGTGTGGTATTAAAACTATTTAATGTTAACAGTGGTTCTGTTTCTTTTAAGTCTATTTGGACTTCGCCCATTATTTGCTCATTTCTGAAAGTTGCATTTATTTCCAGGTTTGCCAAAGATGCAGGTCATCAGGAATTATGTGGGGGCACCACCCCCAGCTCTTTATGAAGGACCACCACTGCACATCCAGGCAGGGGACACGGTTGAGCTTCTGAGAGGAGACGCCCACAGTCTGTTTTGGCAGGTACTATCTAAATGACGGTTCTTTAGACTTGATACATGACTTATTACCACTTAAAGGATAAAGCTCTTGTCTCTAGAAACTGACTATTTGCTTTCAGCTTCAGAAATTTTATATGATCTGGAGAAAATATTTTTATTCACTTTTCCCATATTTTCCAATGCCAAAGCATTGGATTTCCAATGCCAAAGAGCATTAGCATACTAAGGAAAATTGGTGTTTGTATTTTAAATTATAATGGCCACTTTTATTTGACATAGCATTTTTCCAAACCTAAGACTATTCCCATACCTATGAACACCATGTAATGTGCGTGACTTTACTGTGTGAATAGTTCTCGAGGGACTGCTAATGAGCTTGGCACTGCCGTTGCTGGGCATATTTGATTTGTACCATTCTCAGAGATGCTCTGGGCACTATTCATAAAACATATGAAATGCGGAAAGTAAGTAAGCATGTTGATGTCTGCTGGTAATGAAATCTCCGCTTATCCAGTAGACTTATACTTGTTGCTTCACAGATTTTATTAACTGACATAAACGTAGTGTATAGTGTTGAAATTTTGACAAAGCTGGATGGTAGAAGTTTGTTGTTCATTAAGTTATTCTCCATTTTCATGGTACGTTAGGAATATATCCCAATAAAGTAGACGGACTTGTTAAAAGTCTCTACTACATTGAGGGGCAAGGGGGTGGGATCATCGGAAAGACTAGCACCCGAGTAAAATTTGCGTAAGGTTTCAGAGCAAGCAGAGAAGTATTAGGTAATGTTTCATTGTGCACTTGTGTAAATCATAACTGTCTTAAAAGTAGTTTGTTGTCTGCCATAAAGTTACAGAATAATGCATAGATCAAATGTCTCTTCTTACCACATTTTAATTGCTGTAGTCAGTGACCTTTTCAAAGATCTACCTTCCAAGTAAACTCCTTCTTTCACACATCATCCTTCCTCAAAAATGAAAAGAAACAAACTATAACAGACCTAAATCTCTGTGTGTCTTTATAATTGGAGAGGGTTTCCTATAGATAACATATAGTTGGATCACTTTTTTTGATCTCATAATCTTTGTATTTTAATTGGTGTATTTAGACCATTGACATTCAAAGAGATTATTGAAATAGTTGGATTAACATCAACCTTAATTATTGCTGATGTTTTCTATTTGTTGATCTTATTCTTTGTTCTTATTTTCTTCTTCTCTCTGCATTTTGTGATTTTAATTCTTTTACATTTTATTTCTTCTCCTTTTTTTTTTAGCATATCAGTTATACTTTGATTTTTAACATTTTTTAGTCATTGCCCTAGAGTGGTATACAATTACAACTAATCCAAGTCCAGTTTCAAATAACACTATAGCACTTCATGGGTATGTATATACCCTACATTAACAAAATAATCTAAATTCCTCCCCTGTCTCTCATATTATTGCTGTCATTCATTTCACTAACTTATAAACATACATGCATACATATTACATGCATACACATATAAACATATGAAAACCATATAAGCATATATACATACACAATTGAACACATTGTTGGCTATTATTTTGAGCAAACTGTTACCATTTTAGAATGTGAAAAAGTTTTCATTGTACCTTCACTTATTTTTTTTTTCAATGTTATTCCATTTTTTATGTAGGTTGACATTTCTGACCACTATCATTTTCATTTTCTATAAGGAATTTATTTTAGTATTTCTTGCAGGCCAGATTTACCAACAAACTCTCTGAATTTTTATTTGTTTGAGACAGTATTTATTTATCCTTCACTTTTGAAGGATAAGTTCACAGGCACAGAATTCTAGTTGAATGGTATTTTTTTCTCTCAAAACTTTAAATATTTCACTCCACTCTTTTCTTGCTTTCATAGTTTCTCAGAATTAAGATGTAATTTTTGTCTTTGTTTCTCTGTAGCTAAGGTGCTTTTTTCCCCTGTGACTTTTTTTATTTTTAAGATTTTTCCTTTGTGCTTGGTTTTCTGTGGTTTGAAAATGATATGCCTAGGTGTAGTGGATTTTTTTTTTTTTTGCCTTGTTTTGTTGTTGGTGTTTTTCTTTTGCATTTATCCTGTTTGTTGTTTTCTGTGCCTTCTGGGTCTTGGGTTTGGTATCTGACACTATTTTGAAGGAAATTCTCAGTCCTTACTGTTTCAGATATTTCATTTGTTCCATTCTCTTTTTCTTCTTCTTTTGGTATTCCCACTATATGCTTGTTATACCCTCTGTAGTTGTCCTACGGTTCTTGAATATTCTGTTTTTTTCCCCCAGTATTTTCTGTCTTTGGTTTTCAGTTTGATAATTACTACTGCCCTTAAATTAAGCTATGTCCAGTGCAGTAATAAGCGTGCCAGAGGCATGCTTTATTTCTATTACAATGTGTATCTTTTTATCCCTAGCATTTCTTTTTTATTCTTTCTTAGGATTTCCATCTTTCTGCTCACATTATCCATCTCTTCTTGCATAGTATACACTTTATCCATTTGAGGTCTTTGCATAATAATCATAGTGATGTTGAATTACCAGTCCCTATAATAACAGCATTCCCACTGTGTCTGGTTCTAATGCTTTCTCTGTCTTTTCAAATTGTGGTCTTTGTGTGTGTTTGTTTTGCATTTTGGTATGGCTTGTAGTTTTTTCTTGATAGCCAGACATGATGTATTTGGGGAAAGGAGCTGTTGTAAATAAACCTTTAGTAACATGGTGGTAAGATGTAGTGGAGAGCAAACTTTCTCTAGTCCTATGATTGGGTCTTAGTCTTTTCATTTCTTCAAAGGAGAAGCCATGCTAGGAAGAATAGAGTACCTTTTTCCCCCCTCCCTCTTTCCTTTCCTTTTCTTCCTGCAGAAAGTTAAAGGAGATTTTTCTCACATATTTACTGTAGGAATCTGTTTGCGCTGCTAAAGGTAAATCTCACACTACTGGGTTCCCGCAGTTTTTAACTCTGAGTCATCAGCATTGAGCCTTCAGCAATTAGTCAAATATAACTCAGCTTCTCCTACCCCAGCAATGCCACAGATCCCAGAGCAGTTTCTGCTGGTGAGTCTCTGCTCTGGTAAGCTGTCATTTCTTGTATATAATGTCTTTCTCTTCAATCTTGGGGGCCAAGATTAGTCTTGCATTTTCACATCTCTTATGGATGCAAGAAAAGTTGGTGATTTTTCAGTCTATTCAGTTTTTTGCTTGTTAGGACAGAGTGACAAATTCCATTTGCCTTACCTGGGGAGGTAAAAGTCCTGATATTCTTTTTACTAAATTTTATTGCCTTCTATTATTTTTAGACAATAAGATGGCATTATTATTTGTCATTTCCTCTCAGTAGCCTGGAAATGAAGCTTTTCTGGGATGATGCTATAATAGCTTTGGAAGCTCTCAGGAGAATTGTAAGAGTAATGAGAGCTACTGGATGATAAAATGTATCTGTATGTCTGTTGAGGGGAGGATATATGATAGGAACAAGTAGGCTAATGTCTAGAACAGAAAAAAACAGTTAGCACTCCCCTCCTCACCCTAGATCAGCAAGTATGTATTGAATGTCAACTCTGTATTCACTTCTCAAATACTGCTCACTCTTCAATTAGCAAGTGCTTGGTTTGATATTAGGTCTTCTGTCTTTAGAAGGAACATTCATGCTGGCTGGCAGCTAGTGCTGTGCTTGAATTTTCAGAGTGTGTTAAAAGTACATCTAGTATTTCCAAAAAGAACGTAACATGAGTCAGAATTGTGTTTGGGGTACTTGTAAGCTAGTCAAAGGATTTTTTAGTCAACAGGTACTAGCTTTATTGAAAGTAGCAGGGCTGGAGCGAGAAGCCTGGATTCAAATCCTGCGTCTGTAATCAAGTAACAGTGTGGTCTGGGTCAAGTCCCTGAATCACTGTGGCTTAGTTTCTTGCACCAGAGCAATGCTCACAGCTCAGACTGAGTCATCTATGGGGCTTTGAAATAATGACATCACACAACCCCACTTCCAGTGATTGGGATCCACTGGTCTGGGTTGAGCCCAGGTTCATGTAATTTATATAGAACTCTAGATAATTTAATGAAGTCATTGACTTCATGGTCCAATTGTTGAGTCTCCATGGAGGTTATGGCATTATTTCTATTTCACTCATTAGCCTTATCTCACTGTCATTAATGACAAAGCAATTTGTTAAGTATAGTTACAAAATATGGTATTATAATGAGCTCTAATCTTCCAACAGCTACCAAATAAAGGGCACATTTTCAGAGAATTAGTGTAAATTAAAATATGCTTGCCATAGATGTCATACTAAACTTAATAAAATTGTTTTCTCTGATTGATTCAAAAGCTACTTACCAACTTGCAATGTTCCAAGGCTCTCAGGATAAAAACCAGTTTTTGTTTGGTAAACTGTCTATATGGGAAGTACATGTGTGAAACTGGTCTGAATGTGTACTTACTCAATGGCATGATCTAGAATTACGTGTTTGAGAACATTACTGAACAAAAGTCTATCCTCCTTCTAAGGTCTAAGTGGGTCAAGAATGTTGCTGATTTGGTACTTGGAA
Organism: Scalopus aquaticus; assembly: GCA_004024925.1. Taxonomy (NCBI): domain Eukaryota; kingdom Metazoa; phylum Chordata; class Mammalia; order Eulipotyphla; family Talpidae; genus Scalopus; species Scalopus aquaticus. Next base: position 77,264 of record PVIJ01003263.1, read on the forward strand.
GTCGTGTGTGTCTATAAGTATGTTTACAATGGCTCCATGTACATTTATCCATTTTCATGTTTAAAGAAGTCAAGAGCTTTATGGTTTGCATTCTAAAGATATGACTTCTGCACTGAGAAGATAGCTTTTAAGTGCCTCTTTTTGGTCCTTACCCAATTGGTTTGGTCTCATTTGAGATTGCACGTAATTAGCACCAGAGATGAAAGTTAAGTGTTTTTCTTTCCTGTGCTAGAATTTAGGAAATTATAGCTCATTTTGCTGAGCGTTGCTTATTGAGGCTGCCATCTACTAGCAGCATGCCTCTAAACTGATTACTTATTCTGTGGGCTTCGATTTTATCTGTGAAATGCATGTGGAATAAAAATACTATGATAAGCACTGCGTGCAAAATGAAATAAATAATTTATGAAAGACTTGTGCTCATTAAGTAGTAGCTCCTGTTTATTTATCCATGCATCTATCTATTCATCCAAATACTAATAAAGTTCCTACTAGGTGTCTGATGCTGTTTCATACTGGGAGGACCATAAACAAGACAAATGGTTTCTAATCTCAAGGTCTTAATGATATAAAGAATGATCAAAGCTCAGGATAGGTGAAGAAGCTGGTTTTCATTCTGAGTTTTTTATGAAGAGTTTTTTATGAAGAGTTTTTATAAATTATCCTGCTACGAATATACCCGAAATAAACCTGTGGATAAAAATCTAAAATAGTTATTAGGATGTTATAGGGGCTTGCATTTGAATTTCAAACATTTTTTTTGAACTAGTTAGGTGCTTTGGCTTATTTGGAAATTTTCAAGAAATGATGCTTTCTAAACTAAACTGTTTTCACTATTTTTTTTCAAGTGAGTCACTTCAATCATTAGTGTAGAAAGTCTGATTTTATTGTAGACTGTCATGTTTTCTATAGAATGTATGTCCAGAGAATACAAATTATCCTCCACTATCTATCAGGAACTTTCTTTGAATAGCTATTAGTCTAGTCTGTATTATTATTATAACAACAGTAATTTCTAATGCTACTGCAGTGAGTGGGCTATCTGCATTTTTATTATAACTTCTTTCAAACAATGAGTTGCCAATTGAGCTGTAAAAATGTTCTCTGTGCAATCTTTGCATTGAAGGGATTCATTTTGGCAGCTCTTTCTTCTTTGTTGTCTTCTTTCTCTTTCCTTGAAAGTTCTATAAAATTGTTGTCAAGTGAAATGAATATAAAATAGGAAATTGGCCATTTAGCGTACATTTCTGAGTGCAGGTGTAAGGCACAGTTTTTACTGAGTGTAACAACATACAGAACAGTTCTGATCATGTCATTGGACTGGTGATATACCTGTTGCTTTTAAGTCATTGTTACAATATGTGAGAGTAAGGACTTAGTAACAAACGAGAACAGCCTTCATTCTGAGGGATTATTCATATTGGAGACATTGTTTTCCCAGAAAAGATACATATTATACTTATCAGAGAGGGAGAGAGCCTCCAGAGAAACAAATGGAAAACCATGCCCTACCATCTATGGTTTCTATTACAACAGACAGTTTACATGTTTTCTTCTTAGAATAATGCTTGTGAAAAAAATGTGGATCCTGTGTCCTATATCATGGGGTTTTATTTGCTCCATTGTCATTTATGAATACCCAAATGTTCCACAGGGAGAATTTTGTAAGCTAATTGGAACCAAAAGGCAATTATAAGCAGTAGAACTATAATCAGTGTGCCAAAAATATATATTTTTATCCACAATGAAAGTTAAATAACCTAGAAAATAGTTGTGATACTTCACACTTACAAATCATGCATCTACATGATCTTTATTCTAAGGAGTGAAAATGTTTTTACACACATTCCAATTAATTTGCAGAAATCTCCGTAAAGAGGGTAAATTAGAATGGCTGTTTTAAAGGGCCAGCTAGAAGATGGCATTTACACAATGAAAATTAGATTCCTCTTCCAGACTTCTGGTCTCCCATTTCAGTTCTCTGGATTAGATCATTCTTCCTTTGTTTTAGAGGAGTCATTTACAATGTTTAACATTTCAAAGAAAAACATTTCTAAAGGCAGTTTAATTTGGGGGGGGGGAGAACAATCAAGAAACAAAATACATTTTGTATAGAAGCTTTTGCGTTTTGAAGTTTTGTTAACTCTTGACCTCAAAGAAAGAATAAAAAGCTAGAAATAAGTTGAGGGAAACATTTCTACTCACACTGAGTTCAGAGGTGAGGATGTTGGGGGATTTGGTGATGGACAACAGATTGTTAATTTCCCTTTTACCACCATTTCAGTTCTCAAGTCATTGGGCTTGGGTAAGGCAAGTTGACCCTTGTCTCACTTTATCTTGTCAAGAAATTTTACTTCCACATGACTGCTATCATTAGCAGATGGCAATGCTGGTGATTTTTAAAAAATGGATGTGTTTTCTTCATTTTAACCTGGAAAAAATGCTAAGTTCAATTAAGAGTATCATCTTCATCAGAGACATATATTTTCGCAAACGTTTCAGTCATTGATAGTTTACTTTCCCTTCTGATGCATTCTCTTAGCTATTCTTTCTTTGCCATCTAGGTTCAATTCTGATATTACCTGATCTGAACCAAATGGTCTATCAAAGCACTTATCATATTGTATCCTCATAGTCTATCCCCTCTTCTCCCTGCATTTTTATCTGTAATATCTAAAATAAACAGACATTCAGTTCAGGGGTTAGAATGAATAAATTTATTCAGAGCTCCTATTTCCATCACATATTATTTACAAGTTTGAAATGTATTGTTCATTAACTTAAATGATGCTTTATAATTTTATTTGAAAGACCATCAATATATTCATTATCTTGTCAGTTTTAAATTTATTTTTGTTTTCTAAAAATTGTCTGAAAGCTATTTAACTACGTGTCCTCAAATTCCTCATCTATGAAATGGGGATTTTAACATTTGAATGATTCACAGGGTACTGTAAGAATCATAGGAAATTAACCTGAAAGAAAATTGAAGGGGGGAAAGAAAAGTATATTCCTGAATAATTTCTAATGGTTTTGAAAGATATGCTTCAATTTCCAGAAGTAGAAAAATGATTTTCATTCTTTTTTTTTTTTTTTAATTATTTCATCTTCCCTAGTAAATGTGAAGAGTCCCACTGACATACATGGGCTGGTAGAAAGCCAATCTGTCTCCCAATTTGTGTACCCAATTCTTAAAATTTCTTTAACCAAATATTAAACTTTTCACTTCATAGTTAGACGCAAAGTCACCCATCATTACTTTTCAAAGGAAAAGTTGATATAAATTGGGTAAGATCATGGGCCCTTTCCTCAGAGCAAGTTAGATGAGAAAGGCCTAAGATACTTTAAGGAGAGCAAATGATGGGAAAGAAACAGAAAGATAACAGGGCTTTACAGAAAAGAGACTTTTACCAGGGAATGGTTGCTTACTTGTGGCATCAGGTGGGGGAGTATTGACCTTTTGTGTGAGAACCTTAATCAGCCTGATCCAGAAACTGAAGAGAGCCCAGAGAAAGGAGTCGTGCATGGAGGAAGTTAATAGGTCTCCTCTTCCTGCAACTTGGTTACTGAGATCACTTCAGAGGATTCTTTTCCTTTGCCCTATATAAAAAGGCAATTTCTAATCCCTTCTAGACCACAAAAGAATATTAGCTGTAATAGAATTTTCTAAAACCAAGTATTTTTTCCTCCTGACCCAAAATTCAAGTGTCAGGCTGCATCATTGTCAGAGGCAAATAGGAACACTAAAGACATATTTAAAAGAACAAAACTCCTTTGTTAAGAAAACCAACTCCTGAAACCTAAAGTCGCTTTGCTTTGACATTATAAACAGGAGTCTCCAGGAACTGGTGAATGTTTTTCCCTAGTTTTACCCTTAGGCATTTCTTTGTGAAATCCCAAACTTTTTTTTTTTTTTTTTCCATGGCAGTGATACCTTTTGAGGCAGTGCTGGACTCTTCCTTCAGGGTGTCCATCTGCTCACCTTGCCTTTGCTTCTAAACTGCTTCTTACGCTTGCCCTTCCCTTACGTAAAATCAGGAGAAGCCAAGACTGAGTTGAAATTGTGGATGTGGGGATGAAAAGTTATGTACAAAGGGTAGGGGCTTGCTTGGTATTATTTGATCCTATAATCATGAGACCTTTATTTTGACAGGTGCTTACCTCAAAATACGGAGTTGAATCAGTGTCCCTAATTACAGGACAGGAGAACAAAGGCAGAGCGTGACTGTAATAGAACAAGGGCGACTCAAGAGAGGTGATTATAGGAGATAATAGACATTAGTAAAGGCCCGTAAGAAACATTTTCTGTGGGTGATAGCCAACTGGCATTGATTGAATAGATCATAAACTGAATTTGCAGGAATGCTTCCAAGTGTGCAGACTGTTATGGGAACTGGCAAATCTCCTGACAAGTAGGTGAGGTCCCAGTTGTTAACTCTTAAGATGGGCATTTTTGGTGCACTGTTCTTACTTGTATTTTTCCTATATTTGGTACAGGGCAACATGTAAGTCACTATGGACTTTGAAGAGGGTACTGTGGTTTAAGTACAAGTACAGACAGAGAAGTATTACCTCCTCTTCTCCCCATACAGTAATATGATTAAAGGGGAAGTCTGTTGTGCTCCCTCTTCTTCCATTATTGCCCCACCATAGAAGCTATGTTTTTCCAAAATTACTGAGTGTTTGTGTCATTCACAGAATGCCTTCAGTGGACCAAGAGTCTGCAGCCACATCTAGCCAGAGTATCCATTTGATGTGATGCCACATCCGGTTTCTCTAGAGGATGCACAGGCCCTTACAGCTTTGGGCCCCATAACTTAACAAGCTATAATGTACAGTGATCTTTAATTATTCATGGTAGTCAAATTCCTAAAGAAAGAACGAATATTATTCCTTGAAAGACAATCTTGTGTACCCTGGAAAATTGAGTACTTTACACTGAGTTATAGCGAAAATTGTTAAGGACTTGAAATGCTTTTATCTTCTAGAAATAGGTGCAACCAGATTAAATTACTGACACAAAATAGCCCTAATTAAGAATACATGGATCAGCTATTTCTTGGCCAACAGTAACTAACTGGAGAACTATAATCACTTGGGAAAATTGCTCTTATAAGCAAAAACTCTAGTGGTAAATGAGACTTAAAAAAGCCGTGGATCAAATCCTGTTTTTCCTCAGATGAGAATACTGAAGTGAAGAAAGGTTACACATCTTTGATCAGGAGTTTGGGGATACAATAGGATCCCAACTTTCTCTCCATATCAAATTATTATCTCAAATAATTTTTTTCTCATCCAAAAATCTGTGAAAGTAACCAAAGTTAAGCTAATTAAGAAAATGATATCACCTGAGTGATATCCTTGAAGATAGTAGCTATAATTATCCATTTTGAATATCCTAGTACCCAGCATCATGTCATGCTAATATTACGAAGTCACTAAACTTTTCATTAAAACACTAATTCTGTTACTAGTAGGAGAGTAGTATTCTTTAAAAACACCTAATGCTGCCTTGATCATTTAATGTATATGATGTTGTTACTCGGAATATTTCTTTTGTTATTAAATTGATATCACCAAGGATAGGAAGACATTCCTTAGTTGTTTGCCACTATTAGAAAAGCAAATTTGTGTATTTTGGTCCTTTGTTGAGCCTGGTTTATTTTTTGGGTGGGTGGAGGGTATGTGGCCTCTCCCCAACTAGGACTTTTTCTAATATGTGGTTGTATGGTAGAACCTTTTTCTTCTTTCCAGATTTTGTATTGTGTAACCACCTGGGATTTAGCTTACTTACATTCAGACTGGTTTTTACTTTGGGTTTTTTTTTTTCATTGTTTACTTGAAAAACCTAGTCATTAGATTCTAACTTAGGATTGCGTCATGTATAATACCTTACCCAGAGAATCTTTGGAGAAAAATCCTCAAAATACCCATAAGAAGAGATTCCCTTCCTTGCTGAAGAAATCCAGGAACCTCACAGAATACATTTTCCATAACAAGAAAAATATTCTGTAACATCTCATTCTGCTGTTATATTCATCGCACATCTAATAAGTGTAGAAATACAGCTTATGGCTTTTTAGTGGGTTTTTTCCTTAGTGTACATTTCACAACTTTCAATTTTTTTTTTTTTTAGTTTTTGACACTTCTGTCTGCCAAAATTTCAAAGATGTAGTAAACACAAACAATTTTGTGTACATTGGAAAAACCACCAAAAATAATCAAGGTCTTTGTCATGTATTTTGATGACTTGATGCAATTATAAATCCATACAAATTGAAGATAAATTTAATTTTAAAGATCCTGGACCAAAATATAAGCTCTTATGGGAATTATTCAGAATTCTAAGCCTATAACAGTCACTTAACCACAGTGAACCATGCCAGGAATATGAACTTCATAGTCTTTTGAGAATCCTCGAGAGTTTTCTATTTATACATTATACAAAAATGAAAGATCCTATTTTTTTTTTGACAAAGAATGACAAAAACACATGGCTTATAGTGTTCTTTTGCATGTGTGCATGAATATTTCGGAATTCACTGTAATCACCATTCAGCATAACCATATGCATTGTGCTTGGCAAGTTTTCAAGGTGTCCACTGGTGGAAAATACAAATGTTACCGATTATATAAGAGGCAGGTAATGATGAAAGACTGTGTATACCTGTGAAAGTACCAGGGAATTTGAGATAAAGACATGGGCTATCTGGAATGCAGTATATTCCTTTTCAGATGAAAGTTATATGAGAGTCTCAGGTACTTGTGACTTAACAAATTTGCCTAAATACGTAAAGGATGATCAGGATTTTACGCCAGACTAGGCATTTCTATTCTAATAACACGTGAATGACCAATTAAAGTTGAAAATTTAGAAGTGAAAAATTGAGAATAAACAAAAGGCAATGGACAAAACACAAAATAGGTATTTTTAGCATTTATGGAGTGCTTTTTTTTTTAACACATGTTCTTTGTGTGATCCTCACACACCCTGGCTGAAGCATGTGGACAGATTTCATTATATTCCTTCTTCTACCACTGAGACTTGCCTACATTTGTAAGAGGGTGGTCCTCAGGAAAGGGGAGTGTCCCAGGCCCCCACCCCCACTTCAAGCCAGAGAGATCCAAGACACCTAGGACTACGAATCCCAGAATGCCATAATCACCAAAGGAAGGATGCTGAGGACTGAGGGTGGAGTTAGGAGTGGTGTTTTTGGTATTTTAACCAGACACAAGAGCTTTGGGCTCTCTCGCTCTTGGCAGTTTGCCGAGTTTTTGGTGCGCCATTGGGATTCTAGCTCAGCAGAACTGGTAGGAAGCATTCACCAATTTATTTTTTTTTTCTCTTGAGTTGTATTTTTATTTCCTCTCCTTTTGTAAAAAAACCTTTCTTAATCTTATTGTGTGTGCCTGCAATTGAGTCTTATTATAAGTCCCATTTAGCGCATGGGTGAGGACCCACAGCCAGATACCTCATTTTATATTGGGGTATCCTGTAACACATTTACAGGTTTTTTAGTAGCAGAACTGAGAATGGAATAAGCTTATCTGAAGCCATAACCCTACTATATGATAATGCCTTTATATGTTTTCCAAGAACAGCACCAACATGTCTACCTACAGGCAGTGGCTAGAGTATGCAGTTATGCTCAGGGATTGCTTCTTACTAAGGTCAATGTCAGACCGGGTCTTTGTCCTCCTTTTCTAGTCCTTTGGTGCCATTGTATGTCCTTACAAAACCTGTCAGAATAATAGAAAAACAGGGCTTGCTGCATGCTCTATTCTTTCTGTCCCCCCATCCACCCATCATCCATCCATCCAGTCAATAAGCTGATTTGTATATTTGCCTGTGTTCTCATAATTCACGGCCATACTGTATGGCTCCTTCCCTTATGCACTCAGACTGTGTATTTCTGACAGTGGAAGTGTGACTAAGCAGGGTGACAGTCGCCCTAGCCATTACCCATGTGTGATAAATTGCTTAGTAATCTCCACAGCGCCATCCTGCATACGTTGAAAGTGTTTAGGGCATTGTAACTTGGGAGAATTTCCAATCTTTCATAAATAACCATTAATCTGTCCCTTTTACATTCAGCTTACCACATCTGTTTCAAATTGTTCAGTGCTATTCCAGGAGTGCATTAAAGCTCCAATCCAGGTGGTATTAAGGGGATAAATGAGCCACAGGGAAAAGACACTCTGTATTTTTCTTAAAGCAATTCTTTCTTCTTTTTCACAAAGTTAGGAGCCAAGTAATTTATGATTAAGATTTTTGGAGGACATCCTCTGTCATTTTAAGCCATTCTTGTCTATGGATTTAAAAATGCTATTTTAGCTCTGCCATTCAGCATACATTGTTTTTTTTTTTCATATAGGAAGATTGTATATATCATTTCTACCAGCAAATTTAAAGTCATTTCAATTCATTATAATTCACTGTGGATTCTTATGCAAGAAAAATGAAAAATAGTTAAAACCTAAGGTCAGTTAGAAATAAATAGTGCCCAACTATGCATTCATATTTTTTATATTCAAGAATTTCTGAGAAAGTTGTCAATAAATTTAGTTTGATACATTTCTCAGGAAGCAATTTGCTTTTCAGGGGGAACAGGGCATTTTATAAATTATAACATTGTTTTGCTTTGTGTCTATTCTAATTTATTTAATGAAAATTACAAAGGTGCATCTTTTCTTACCATATGCAGCCCATAACCTGTTTTCTCAGGTAATTTCCAAAGAAAGCATTTTCATAAGAATGACCCAGCCTGTTTGCTTATATTTACCAAAGACCCATCACATAATATAGGGCATGCCCTGCAGAATAAATGCATATAAAGATAATACTGCATGAGACATCAGATGACACATAACTATGAAAGAGGAATGTTTTCAAGTTAACCTTGAAGATATTAAAAGACTCACAAAAACAAATATCAGACAGGAGGATAACTGAAAGAAGATTCCCTATCTCTGGCATTTGTAATATGAGTAAAAAAAAAATGACAAGTGATTATCTGACCCAGAATAAAATGACCACACAGGAATATAAAGAAGGAAATTCAGCTAGACATCTCTTATCAAGGTTAGTAAAAACATCAGGTAGATCATCACATAAATTAATGCCATTAAATCATTGGTTTTGAAAATGGTTTATTTCATAGCTGAAGTATGCAGTATGTAGGGAACTGACAGCTGTTCCACCCATTAGTATTAATGAATTATCAGTGTACAACCCACACACATCCACCAGGGATCCAGAGAACCCCTCCTACACACTCCTTTGCTTTTGAATCTTCCAAATATTGTAGGAGGGCTCTTCCCCTTACTAAGTGGAAATTGTTGAATCAAGCAAGAATTAGTTCGGGAAGCTAACACTGACATTGCATCAGAATTACTGAGGAAATGGAACTTCAGCCATCTTTAAATTTTTTTTTTTCTCTCTTCTCTTTTGAGCCTCCATCAGTATATAACTGCAACCCACATACCCTTCTATTTTGTTCCCAGGTAGCGTTGAAGTGCTTTTATATAAAGGACGGGTTAGTTGTACAGTTCCCAAATATCATACTTGCTTGTTTCTCAGTATCATGCTTAACATACAGCAACATAAAGATCTTACCTAATACAGATGAATGAAAGCATTTCCTCTGACCTTAGTTAGGCACTGTCATCACCTTCTGTGATGATTCTTCTCCCTCTTGGTGTTTCCTTCCTTCCCTCCTTCCTTCAAGTTACACTGATCTCTGTAAATCCCGCCTTCCGTCTTCTCTCTGTATTTGTCTTGCTCCAGGGATTACGTTTTCCCTCTATATGATCACCATCTAAAATGGTATTATCTGTTTAGATGGATTGTATAATCATCTCCATCCCTGACTTTCACCCCAGTTTTTAACTTCCAGTCTTCTGCCCGCCTCCAGTCCCTCTCCCCTTATCTTGTGATTTCCTCATCTACAAAATCATGCCCAGCCATAAGCCGGCTTCCACACTGATGTCAGTTTAATTCTTCTAAAAAAAAAAAAAAAATACCTTTGCTAAAACCCCATCACCAGTGAGAAGTTCAGATATCATAGACTGGTTCCTTGTTTCCTTTAAGCTTTATTATTTCCCAAGTTCTTATTTTATGAACTTTATATGGAGAGACAATGGAGAACTCATAACGCCTATGAATTTGAACTTTGGTTTTGTCACTTTCTAGCTCTCTTATCATGAGAAAATCATTTAACTCATTTGTGTCCCATTTCCTCACCTATAAAACAGAGATAGTAATTCAGCCCACCACAAAAGATACATTGCAGGGATTAAATGATTCACCAAGAGAAGTGTCCTAAATAGTAAAGGTTCAGTAAGTCTCAACTATTTTTCGACTCCATTTAAAGTGAACTACTTGCATTTCCAATGCACATCCTACAATTTCCTGTCCCTGTGCCTTTCTCTTGCTATGTTACATTCTCAGGATGTTCTCCATTTCGATAAGGCCTCATTTTTACGTTCTTATGCCTCCTCTCCCTCCTAGATTTCAGACAAACCTCCCATATTCAGTTGGTCCTTTAAATTTCTATAGCTTTTCCTCTGTTAACAATGTTTAGCTTTTTCTATCTTGTATTATAATAAAATACATACATGTGTTTGCTTTGAAAATACAGGAGCAAAAAGCAGCCATGTCATAAACTTTTACATTTTCCTTTGTAGCCCATAGAATTATAAGATGCTGTATATGTTGAAAAATTAATGAGTATTGTATTGTTCATTTACTTTTCTGCTGATATTCAATTGCTGTGCAGCTTTAGAACCTTGTCAAGTTTAATATCTTCTCTCTTGGTTATTATTTGGTCTTTCTCTGTGTCCTACCCCCCCACCCTTCTCTTTACTTTGTCCTGCCTCTGACCATTCCTTCCTTTCCACTCCATTTGGTCCTTTCTCTTTTCAAGTTCTACCTCCCTGTCTTCCTCTTTCTTCTCATACTTTTCTGCAATTCTAGATTCCCACTCCTCAAAATTTACTTTACAAACTCCATGGATAGAAAGAGATACTACTTTAAGATCGAGATATTTTTCTGATTGTTTTTTGTTACCTCATGAAAAATAATAGAACATGCAATATCCAATTATAATACTATTAAATTATATGGGGGGAAGGGGGCTGGTGGCACAGGGGTTGAAGTCTCAGTACTATGAAGCTGTTGGCAGCCACTGCAGCATGAGTTCGATCCCTGGCCAGGGAGCTGACCCACATGGCGCAGCAGACCTCTCCTGCCTTGTCTGCTGCTCCCCTCAGCAATGTACTTCAGTAGATCCTCCTATTCTGCTCCCCACTCTGTCTCTGCGGAATCCTCCTCATCCCCCCCACCTCCTCCTACGGCCTAGCTCTTTTATGCATAAATAAATAAATCTTAAAAAAACACAGAAGTAGAAAAAAATAGATAAATAATAATTATATGAGGTTCTGAGAAGCTAGCAACTGTTAAATAGCAAATTAAAAATCCAATATCTGGAACAGAAGTGTTCTAACAAGAACTTTTTAATTCTATGTTTTGGTTGTGACAGTATGTTTTGGGTATTATTTGTCCTTCTGGAAAAATTGGCAGCTGTTGTTTGGTCAGTGCCATGCAATTTTTATTTGACCAAAGGTGTTCAAGACTAATTTAAGTGTTTTGGGTTTTTTTGCCCATTTTGTGCTTAGATTTTCCATATTCTATTAATTTCTTCCCTTTTTTCATTTCCAATGCTGTTTTGAATTACAGTCCTTTCTTCTAACATTTTCACCTACCTCTCCCTTTATTAGTATACTCTTCCTTTCTCTTCAATCTGAAAATTGTCTAAAACATCTATCTATGATTTCCATTTCCACATCCTTTGTTCTCATGGGTCCTATTATAGATACCAGAAGTAAATATTTAAATCAGATTCCTAATAAATGATGAATGTGCACAAAACTCTTCTTCTAATATGCTCTACTTCTAATAAATATAAAATTGAAAGAGAGCATATGCCATTATCTCTACAGAGGGCTGAGTAGTATATTGAAAAGTCAAAATTGAATTCTTATTGTATAAGAAGATCTGAAACCACGGGTAAAATAAAATAATTTTTAAAAGTCTGCTTATGAATCCCTTCATGAGCTATAGTTACTACTACTTAGCACTGGAAACAACAGGTAAGTTATTCTGAGAATTCTGAGCGACAACACTATATACAGTGTTATAGGCTTATTGTTTATGGTAAATTTGTTCTCAATGTTGGCATTTTTAAAAAAATTTTCAAAAATTTAGGGTAGAAACTTGGCATCCGGAGAGGTTGGATTTTTTCCAAGTGATGCTGTAAAGCCTTGCCCATGTGGCCCATGTGTAAGTACAAGTATTTTATTTCTTATTTTGTTTACTTTTTGATGCTGTATTAAATGTATAAGAATGTAGAAACAATACTATTTAGGTTGCTTGTTAATGTCTTAATATTTACCTGAAGAATTGTATTAATGTTTGAATGTTAATGGTTTAATGTTACTAAAATTCCAAAATCACTATGATATTTTCAAATATCAAGGGAGTATATGCAAGAGGCAAATTTAACAGTAGAATTTATAAAATTTAATTTTCTACAGGATTTTAGAAGGAATAAACCAAAGCTACAGATTAGATGCATTGCATGTTTCCTTTTTCCCATTGAGACAAGAGTGGTAGGGTCCAATCTGTTTTTACTTTGGGTTACAGAGAGAGATTACATTTCAGCTAGTTTGTTTGAAATCATGCTAGAAAGCATGAAAGTTCAGATTCTTCAATCAAATTTTTAAATACATTTTTCTATGCTTTGGTTTGTCATTACTGTTTATTTAACGTAATGAAATTTTCTGAAAACATCAAACACATGGGTAGATACAAGGAGAATAAAGTGAAAGTATTTACTCACATAATATTATGGATGAATATAACAAAAATGTATTCTCTGATGCTTTATGAGATTTATAAATTTCTGATTAAAGTGACATTCTCATTGTAATTTAGTGTTTAGGATAGATTTTTCTACAGAACTTTTTAAGTTCTTGACTTCAAGTAAATGAAATTCCTTTACTAATATAAAGGAGTTGGTGGTTGGAAGAAAAAAACTGTTTTGCTTGTTATATTTCAATCCTTTCTGAGTTTATAAAATGGAAAGTCTTTTTAATATTATTAAACTGAATATTTGCCATCATTGATTTCAAAACATGGTCTGTGGAATAATTTACTCCACTCATTCGAAGTTAATTTCAAAAGCAAAGGGAATAAAAAAGCATTAGCTATTCTGTTGGTTCTATGACTTAGTGTCACATATTTTTATCTTATATGCTATGATTTGGAAGAATTATTGAAGTTTGATACCAATACCACTCTTACCTAATTAGATAAATAAAAATGTTTGTTAGCTAGATTTCTGTCATTTGTGTGAACAAGATACAGGCTTTCTATGTCCTAAGCGGTGATATTTATATGTAGGCAGGAGACTATACATTCTAACTTTAAGATGTTCAGAAACCTGAAGACATAAAATAAAGATTATTAGACATTTCATATACCAAATACTGTTTTCTTTTGATAGTCTTATGAATTTGGTGTAAAATTAGCACTTAAGGTTTTATTTTAGGAATAGACTGGCACATAGTATATATTTAATACATTTTTGTTGCATGAATTAGCAAAAGGGGGAAAAAGCAAACAAGAGTCGTTAGCAGGATGTAGGAAATTAACGATTAGTGTATATTTAATTAGTGTATACTAATTAAGTCAACTTATAGGATCATATTGAAGATATTTGGTGACCCAGTTAATTCCTAAAAGGAGAAATATGTTCAGAATCTTAGACATTGAGTGTAGAGGAATGCATAACAATGGGTTGGTATATTATGATTGTTTTTATGGCATAAACTTAATAGTTATTAAAATATTATTCCTTACTTAATGAAATTATAGATCGATTTGTTGGTTGTAGGACAAGTTAGGTGAAAGTAAATAGAAGTGGGAGGAACTTAGCGGGGGAAGACAGGTTGAGAGAATTTGGAAAATGGTAACTCTTTTAATCTTGGAACATATCAGGGGTCAATGAATGGTGATGAGCATTCTCATCTGAGCTTAAAAATTCTTCTCTTACATTATTCTCCTCAAAAGTTCTGAATCATATAGATAAGAACCAAGACTGAGGAAAATACAGGAGAAACATGAATCAGATAACTTTATTTCTGTTAATATTGTGACTTGAGAGAGACCATGGAGCTATTGCACAGTAGCTTGTTATCTTTCTCTGGATCCAGGAGCCCTCACTGTGTGAACAAGAAGAAAACTATCCTGCAGAAGATGATATACTTATCTTGGTCTTGGATCTAAGTTGAAAATTAAAAAAAAAAAAAGGAAGAAAAAGAAAGAGCAGTCTCTCATAAGAATCCCTAACTTTAGATCCCAAAACACCTAAGCATTGATTGTAAGTAGGAAAACTTAAAATGGAAATAGACTGGGAGAATCTCAAATTCTTTTTATAAACTCTACTTCAGTCTCTGAATGAGTGGTACAGACTCTGAGCAACTCAGGGTATGCTAAAAGAATTGAACTGAGAATTCAGTTGCTTCTCACCACACAAGAGACAGAGTTTGTGGTTTGAGTAAAACCAAGTGAACTGACAGCTTAAAACAACAGCAAGAAAAGAACTCATTGAAAAGAAAGCATTGGATATATTAACCAAAAACAAGCCCTAGATATCTGACTGTGGAATTGAGGCTACCAGATGGTAACGGAGAATGGGAAGAGCAAACTGGAGTGGGACAGACTGGACCATGGTGGAGGACTTCGGTGTCTTGGTTTTGGGTGTGGTAGTTTACACCTGAAGTCCATAACCTTATACTCTTATACTACCTCTAAATCATATACAATGTTGTAAACCATTATTAATTTTTTAAAAAGCACTCTTTAAAGAACATAGCCAAATCCAGAGTATCTAAACACTTCTTTCACATTGTCCAAGATAACTATCCAAAATCATTCAGTATACATAAAATCAAGGAAACATGAACTGTACTCAAAAGTAAAGGTAATGAAAGGAAAAAACCCTGAAATGTCCCAAATGATGGAACTAGCATTATGTTCATAATGAATGGTCAAAAACCTCAACAGAGAAGTAGGTACTAAAGAAAGAACCAAATGCAGATACTAGAAAGTAGAACTTTAATATCTGGAACAGTATTTGAAGCAATCAAAATAATGTGTTCAAAGTTTTGAAAGAAAATTACTGTCAAATAAAGTTCATATCTTAGTGTACCAGCTAACTTTTACAACATGTATTCAGGAAGAAGCATATATTTATTGTGCATACTTTTAAAAAATAGTCATGCTATATTTCAGGGTTGTTTTGTTTTGTTTTGAGGGTTTTTTGTTCGTTTGTTTGTTTTACAATCTTATGTCCATTGCAGAAGTTTAGCAATGTGTAACCGTCTCTTCTGAAGGGCATTAGGAAAAAATAGTGTTCATATGTTCAAAGGTGAAAAAGGATCCAGATGAAAAGTAACTACAGTTTTTTTAAAATTTTTAATACATATTTTTTAATTGTTATTTATATCTTTTACATTTTGTATTCCCCTTGGTTAACCCACCACCAATTCACCCATGATCCATCTCCGTGGTCCCTTGTGTCCTTTTCTACTCAATTTTGTGCCCTTATCGTCCCCTCTCCCTCCCCCAGTAACTACAGTTTTATATATGAACTATCAGTCCAGACAAGAATCTAAAGTATACAGAAAATAATTGGCCAGGCCCGTGAAAGATGGAAAAGGACACGATCCTACTCTGGCTCATTACTTAGAAGATGATCCTGGCTCTTCAGACATCAAATATACTCACTGAAAAGTTAGAAGGGCTGGTCTCAGATATCTGCTCTGCTTTAGAATTTTATGTCAGCCCCTCATTTTTTGTGACTCTCCATCCTTAATTAATTAAGAGAATATACTGTCAGCGTGTGCTGAAGTTCTTTACCCTCTCCTCTCCTTCCTGTCCTTCTTTTCTCTTTTTTGAGAAATTGGCTTTGGAATAAACTTACAGTTAAAAAATACAGAGGAGGAGATAAAAGGAGGAAATATTTTTCTCCTCAGATTTCAGAGGCTATCATCAAACATGGAAACCATTTGTGAAGTTAAGATAGTATAGAAAAATATTTGTAGGATTCAAATGAGTATAATATGCTTTCCACAGGGTTTTCTGTGTATCAGGGTTTTACACGGTGGTGAAGTTTAAACTATGAGCCATAGGATAAAAATATCTGAATATAAATAACTTTAGAGATGTTCTTTTTTAATATATTTTTTAAATTTATATCTTTTACATTATTGTTGTGTATTGCCCGTAAAATTAAGATAATTGTTTGATATAGTACAATCTGAAAGGCCAAAATAGTAACAGCCAATTATGAAAACTGACATAACTAGAGAAATAATCATATTGACCAAACCTCTAAAATCCTACAGATTTTACTTTTACAAATGATAGCCATATTTTTAATCTCTCAATATAAAAAGACAGAGGAACCCCATGGCAATCTGTATCAAAGACTCAGATGCATTGTGAAAAATTTCTTACACAAGACAAACTAGGAATTTATAAAATTTATCCCCCTCTACATAGTATGTTTTTGTAATTTTATAAATATTAACTCATTTTCTAGATGCTATCAGCAACTGGAAGTTTTCTTCCTTTTATTTTTTTTACATAGAAAAAGCTATATTTTTCTCTTTTGCTAAGCTCTATTGTAGAAGAAGGAAAAATGAATATGTCTCATGACTTTTTATGAAGAAAAGTTTTCATCTTGGTAGACTTCAAAATAAGTTTAGAATTTATTTATAAAATAAGACTATGTCCAGTATATATTGTAGATTTTGTCTCTTTTTGCAATGTCTTGAGAAGTCAAAGTGCTATAATGTTTTGTTAATATTTCCATTTTAATTTTCTATGATAAGATGAATGTACCTTGATAATAAATATCAAAAGTTTCCAATTCATATTTTTCCTGTTATCTCTTCCCGTAGAGGTATCATGGCAGTAAAATGGATGAAAGAATGAATTAAAGTGAAATGAATTATTTTCTACTTATCTGACATAGTCTGTGATTCACTCCGTATAAAATTGCCAATGGATAGTTCCAGGACCGTTACTTGGGCTTTTATGGAGCTGAGTCAGCTGAACTGAATTAATGATTGATTTCTAAAAGCTTCCTTTGAGTAAACTTAATCTATTTTTGCCTTTTTATATTCTAGGTGCCCAAACCAGTAGATTATTCTTGCCAACCATGGTAAGTATTAAAAATGTTCATGTAGCTAAGTTGAAATACCATACCCTTAGGTTGAGGATGTCTTACATGCAGAGGTAGTAAACCACATTCCATCTCCATTTGTCCTGGCTAAAGATGTCTTTGAATGTAGCAGAACACCATAATGAATTTGTATATTGCTGACCTTTCCATAGCTTTGTCAGAAAGTGTTGTGTGTGTGTATGTGTGTGTGTGTGTGTGTGTGTGTATGCACCTGCCTGTGTGCACACACTTGACTGTGAATTTCAAGTTTGTTGCAACCTTATAAAGATATTGAACATAAGCAAATATATATCTTGTATTTTAGGAAAGTAATTTTATGAATCAAGGGATTCTTTTCTTTGAAATAAAAAAATAGCCCAGAAAGATCAGTATATCCTTAAAATACAATTTATCACATGTAGGATGAGACAGTTTGTATCCACATCTAAAGTTTTGTGTCTGTATTACCCCTTGGAGACTAACTATAGAAACAAGGAAGCAAAGTGGACAGTGATTATTATTTTTTACACATGGTTTTATGGGGATAGTGCTGTCTTCAACTAGAAAAATATCTATTTAAGATTCAGAATAGTTATCATCATATGATAATAATACGTGTTGAGTATTTACCATGTGCTTGATATTTTATACATTTTATTTCACCAACATATCTTTTTAAAAGCTCATTATTTTTACAGGTAAGGAAACGAAGGTTAAGGTCATGTAATTAAGTAGTTTACCCAGTATTTCAAGTTAAATTTTTTGTACATTGGTATATTATCTGTCAATGTCTGAAACATAGGTGTATTTAGTCACTTTTATTTGTTTCTCTGAATTTTGTGTTTGGCTCCTTTAATATAACTGCATCTACTTTAATTTTCTTGATATTGAAGTATATGCATACAAATTGGATGTCAGTACATGCATATACAAGAGATATTCTGAAAGCATGTAGTACTAATCATTTTGCAAGTACAGATAACACCTAAGTTGTCTGATTTTTTTAATATTCTGATTATATTCCACTATATAACCAAAGCACCGAAAAGTCAGATTATTGCAGAAATAATGCTTTATCCCTTGTATGTGATCTTCTAGGGAAGGCACCGCTCTGCCTTCCCTAGCAGTCACCACGGAAGTTGGCTTTCTATAATCATAGTCTACCCTCTTTGACATCCCTCTCTGGGCGTCATCATTAAATTTTTGGAAGAAATACTAGTAGGTTTGTTGTGATATAACTGGGGATCTTTGCTACCTTTTTATCTGGTTTAAGGCAAATTTGAGGTTTCCATGGAATTAAATCTATATTCCTGACCAGAGTTAAATTTGAAGACTAGAACTGATAATACCGAGAATCAAACTGAAAAACATCAGAAAGTTGTAAATCATGAGAGTGTTGATTACATTTCTTCCCTTTTACCCCTTTTCATATAACCAGGCATGATAGTTACAAGGGTAATGATTTTAGAGATAAGAATTAATGCCACAAAATACATTTTATGAGATAATCCAGTAAGGTATCTGGGAACTATTCAGGAGCAGAAGAGCTTTTGAATCCTTTATTCTATATTTAATGATTTTATTGCAGTAAAATTGCATTATAACATTATGTAAGTCTCCCGTGTGCACCATTGAGAATCAACTTGTGTATATATTACATTAAATTCACTGCTAAAAGTCTAATTCTGAGCCCTTTATTTTAAAATGCATCCACATCAATATGTAAAATTCTACTGAAAACATCATCAGTTAAAATAGTATTATTCTTAATGACAAAAATTCAAAATGTCAGACAAGGGAATAACCTTGAAAATTGATAGAAATAAAGATATTTCATAGTAGAATTTTAAAAGCTCTTTTTTACTTCTTGAGCAACTTGGACAATTTATTCACACTAAGCAGTCAGTTTCATGTGAAATGCCTTCTGCTCAGGAACAAAATGATCAACTATACCAGAAAATGGTACCTTCAACACTGGAAATACTAAACTATTTAGAGGAAATTACACTGAATGATGACATGTAGTTTTCAAGTCATTGGGAAGTTGAATATCATCAACTGGATTCTCTTCGTTCTTTCTACATTTTAAACTGAGTTGTTCCCATAAGGTAAACTCTTTCTCCTATATAGACCATAAAATGAAACAGAATCAAGATGCTTCTCTGTAACAGCCTGCTGTTGGCTAACATGAAGGCAGGGATGAGGCATGAACACTGGGGAACTGTCCTACAGTTATGCATAAAGAACAGTGGAATACTCTTCAGCAATTAAATGATAAACACATGCAATTCGCAGCAGTATGGATGGAACTAGAAGGGATCATGCTCAGCGAAATAAGCCAGAAGGAAAAAGAAAAATATTGAATGGTTTCACTTATAGCAGGAATATAGAGGAGCCAAATAAGTGATCAGGAGAAGAAAATAACACACAAAACAAAAACAAAAACTAGCAGACAACCATAAATAAGAGACATTCTACAGGGGAGGAGGAAGAAAAGAGCACAAGGGACTATGGTGATGGTTCACGGGTGAATTGGTGGTGGGAAACCTACAGGAATACACAACAATGTAAAGGATATAAATAAAAATAAATAATGAAAAAAAAAAAAGAACAGGAGACAGATTCTGTAGTCCCTGAGCTTTCCTCCACGTAGTCAGGCAGACTGTGTAACATAGAAAACTTACATTTTCTACCTTAGCAGGAGAAACTGGAGTAAGAAGGTATATGATATGGAGAAATTGATCCATATGTACTTAGACTTGGAAAGAGCAGATCTAGCAGAGATCAGGGGAGATGTAATTCTGAAAACAGGGGTCAAATTAAGGAAAGACTGTCTACTAAATGATGATCATCCCCGATTTTTTTCACATAAGTCAATTCAATAGTATAACCACTGGGTCTCACACACATACTGTCCTCTGCATCCAGACAGGAATTTGAAAAGCTTTATCTTAAGGACTGAATGTACTCTGAGTAAAAACTTAAAACCCCATATTTGGGTGTTATTCAACCCCACCATCAGGCTATTTCCAATTGATTATCTTACCCAGGGGTTCTCAGTGCCCACACATATGAAACTTCCAATTAGTTCTTGGATGCCTCCCCTCTTAAATATGAAGAGATAAAAAAAAATAGTAGGTAACATTTGAGAAAAAACTTGAACTAGAGAACAAATAAAATGAATGGGGAAAGAAATGAAAAATAAAGACATTGGAATAAGCAGAAGAAAGTCTTTTTAAAAAGTATTTACTTTACATTGGGAGAATTAAAAGATGACCACACACTCTTGAAAGTAAACTGGATGTTTTATAAAAAGAATAATCAGAGGACCAGAAAGAGGTAGGAATTAGATAATCAACCCAAGAAGTTCACCTTTAACCTAGTAGGAAATCCAGAGAGAGAAAATTAAGAGCAATAATTATCAAGGAACTAATACAAAAAATTTTCTTAGAACAGAAGGATATGTCGCTCCAAATTAAAGATGCTACTGAGAACCCAGGACAATACTGAACTAAATAATATAGCACATTATCAGAAGGCATGTTATTGTGAGATTTTTCAAGATAGAGAATACAGAAAAAATCTGAACAGTTACAGGGAGAGAAAAAGATCACATCCAAAGAATCAGAAGTCAGAATGGCTTTGAATTGGGAGCTAAGAGACAATGGAGATCAATGCCTTAAAATTTAAGAAGGAAAATAATTTCTCACCTAAGTTTCTATACCCAAATTCTTAATTAAGTATTAAGTTAAACAAAAATATTTCCATAAATGTCATGCCTTCAGAATGTTATATCCCATGTACCCATTTATAGGACACTAGCGGATGAGCAAATGGATGCTGTATGACTTAGCAATTCCACTCCTAGATATTTACCCAAAGAACACAAAAACACTAATCCAAAAGGAAACCTGCACTCTTATGTTTATTGCAGCTCTATTTGCAATAACCAAGATATATATACAACCTGAATGCCCCAGAACAGATGAATGGATCAAGAATATGTGGTATATATACATAATGGAATACTACTCAGCAATGAAAAATTATAAACTCATGCTATTTGTGGCAATATGGATGGTACTGGAAGGGATTATACTGAGCAAAATAAGTCAGAATGAGGGAGATAAATATCAGATGTTTTCACTTATATGTGGAACATGGAGAAACCAAACCAAAGGTCAGACAAAGATAAACCGTGAAAGCTAACCATAGATCTGAGATATCCAGGAAGGGAGAAAGGGGAGAGGGAGAGGAAGAACACATCTATGATTAAACTACCAGAGTGGGTTATGGTGGGTGGGGAAAAAAAATTTAGTATAGGTTAGAGGTGAATATTTATATTGCGTTACATGAATCTATCTGTCAACCAGATAATTTCTGAAATATTAAGTTATGAATAACTGAATCAACTTAAGCACACAAATTTTTCTTTCAACTTTTATTGCCCAAAGTCTGATATATTTTGCCAATAATTGCTAGGTCTGTATTTTAAGTAAAGGGTCACTAAAGAATATTTTAACATTGAATTTGTACCTTTGGTTGGTATTTTGCGTATGGAAACAAATGTTATATGTCTTATAACATATAAGACATATGGAATTTTGGATATGTTTAAGGCCAAAATAATAGGACGGACTGGATTCTGATTTTGAAAAATGCCTACCTTTTACAAATAAAATTTACTCACTGCTACTGATTTCTTGAGAAAATTGGTTATGAAAATTGTGCACTATAAGAATTAACCTTATATTAAAAAATAAGTATTTGAATTCAATTTAAATTGTTACTAGAAATTTAAAAGGTGTTCAAAGGGAATTTTATTTCATGGTGTACATAAAACAGGAGTAATTTTGGAAAGAGTGTGTGTGTGTGTGTGTGTGTGTGTGTGTGTGTGTGTGTGTGTGTTTTATGTAGGGGAATTCCTCATTTTTCCTTCTTGTCTTTAAACTCTGCACAACTCTCTTACAACTGATACCTGCTGACTCTGTTCTTTGTCTCGTTTATTTGTTTATAAATATATACTGGATGCTTACTGTCTATTAGGCACTGTTCACTTTACTGTTAGCTTCATATAACATTTGTTTACATGAATTCAAGAACCCTTTCTGTATTTCTTTTGAAGCAATGTAGTTAGTTAATACAGCTGTAAAAGCAACTTAGGTCTTCCCCCACATTAAAATCCATATTTGCACTTGTTTTTAGCTCTGTTCTCTTGCAGGTATATTGCCCAAATCTTTGTGTCATTGTTTCTTGCAGGTATGCTGGAACAATGGAAAGATTGCAGGCAGAGACTGAACTTATTAATAGAGTAAATAGTACTTACCTTGTGAGGCACAGGACCAAAGAGTCAGGAGAATATGCAATTAGCATTAAGTAAGTAGGACAAGTACTTTTACAGAAATAGATTTCTTGTTTTCATAAATGCATAAACCATCTGACATGTATTACACTGAAGTTGAAAATCAAGGTTCTAATTGCAGCAGATATAATGCGTCCTTCCAGCCAGTTCATTAATGCTTGAAAATGTGTTAAAAAAAAAAAAACCAGTATTAAGTGTTATAGGCTGCTAATTGGTATATTAGATTTATTTCATAACATTGTATTTTAGTGACTTGATGTATGTGTTTCCAGTAAATGCTAAGAATATACATTAATAGATTTTATTTTATTTAACTATAGCTTCAAATTGGACTGGCTAAATAAATTGGGCATAATGATTGTCAAATCTAACACCCCTTCTCACTTCAAGTATTGGTTGTATCTTTAACCAATCTAGTAAATATATATATTGTTAATTAGTTGTCACCAGCCTATTGGCATAGGTATATATTTTGTCTCCAGAATGAATTCCTATAATGTTATTGGGGCATGCCCTCTGGTAATTATTGATTTTTACTGATTAAAAACACATTTATATTCATAAGTTACTCATTGCCTACAGGTATAATAATGAAGCAAAGCACATCAAGATTTTAACAAGAGATGGCTTTTTTCGCATTGCAGAAAATAGAAAATTTAAAAGTTTAATGGTAAGCATTGATTAGTTCTTTTCAATCCGTGGTCCTATGTTTCTGTTATTAGAAAGTTTAATTTGCAGACAGTTTAATTCTTTATTTTCTTGGAAATTTTGCTCATGAAGTTGTTTAAAGAAAAGCAAACTATAATTTTGTCACAGAATCCTGGAAATCCTGGTTTAAGAACTGCAATTAAGCTTTGTATTCCCTAGTCTTATTTTTCTTTTTTTAATTTTTTGCATGTAAGGATTGGGGCATAGGCCAGAGGTATGGGGGGTGAGAGGATTCACCAGAGACAGAATGAGGAGCAGAACAGGCAGATTTACTGAAATACACTGCTGAGGAGAGCAGCGGGCGAGGCAGGAGAGGTCTGCTGTGCCATGTAGGTCAGCTCCCGGACAGGGGATTGAACTCAAGCAGTAGCAGTGATAGCACTCAGACTTAACCCCTAGGCTGCCAGGGAGGCCCCATCTTATTTTTCACTGTAAACTAATTCTGTAACTTTTTTTAAAAAATTATTTATTTATGCATACAAGCTGGGGTACAGACAAGAGGCACAGAGTGGCGAGAGGGTTCACCAGAGACATAGTGGGGAGCAGAACAGGCAGGTCGATGGAAATACACTGCTGAGGGGAGCAGCGGGCGCGAGGCAGGAGAGGTCTGCTGCACCATGTGGGAATCTCCCCCGCTGGGCGTTGAACTTGCGTCACCTCTGCCGACAGCTCCACAGCACAGCCCCAAACCACTGCGCCACTGGGGAGATCCCCTAAGTCTATAACTTTTAAGTAATACTTTGGAGTCCACATTATTTGCAACTCTGAGCTATAGACAGATTCAAATACAATCAACTTTCAGTCATTTGTACAAGTTTTGCCTTGTGTTTGAATGACACAGCAAATTAATGTGCATCTGTCCTCTTCTGTCATCAGCCTCTATCTCTTCATTCAGGCAGAGCAAGGTATTTTAAATTGTCTTAAAATATTGTAACTGATAAATACCTCTCATTTAGGTTCATTTCATACACCATGCCCTGTAATTTCAAATAGAGAAGGTTTCTGTATTTTCTTCTTTTTAAAATTATCTATGCTACTGTTCTTCATGACCTTTAACAATTAGACATCACCAAGGTAAGACTTTTACCACACTATAAGTAATTCAAAGAAATTTATATTTAAATTGAAGTAATATAGTATATTACCAGCAGGTTGCTTTAGATTAAGATTATTTGAATCCACAATTAAAAAATTACAGTGTTTCAATAATAGTGTATAATATTATACATAGATAAACAATGCATTGCATTATGTATGCATTGCTGACAGTAAAGAACACATTCATATTTCCTTAAAAGTGGCCTCAAGTCTGTTTCTCAAGTTTGAGTTTCTTGAGCTAATGAAAAATTTGGATTTAAGACATAAGATGCATTTGTAGCACTGTGCTAAGTACTTTGAGTATCATTGGGAAGGTTCATACATTGATTGACCCATCAATCAAATGCTCATACTGCACCCTTCCGGAAAATATCTCAAAGCTCTTTGCAGATGTTAACATTAAAGTTAGACTGAGAGTAAGAGAGCCTTACAAAATAGAACAGCGTGAAAGCTGTATCAAAAAATTCAGAACTGCTTCAAGTGTCTTAAAGGAAATCAAACATCTTGCAGTGAAAGAAAAGTAAGAAAACCTCTCTGGTCATAAATGCCACATTCCTGATTCAAAACCTAAGGATGGGTAGTGAGAACTTGTCATGGAAAATGTAAACTTGATGGAAGCTGTAATGCGGATATCTCCCTGTTGGAAGCGACTTCTGTTCTGCTGGAACAGCCAGCTTGTGCACAGAGACAACGGGCATGGAGAGGTTCTTCCTAAAGTGGAAACCTAGGAGGGAGGTGGCCAGTGAATACACAAACAGTGAATGGCAGCCGCAGCTGAGACACGACAAAAGCACGCACAGGGCGTCTCCGCATCGCTGCCAGAGAGGCCAGCTTGAACCTTCACCTGTAGAACTTTCCTGGATAATATGAGGCTGCTTCCCTGTATTATAGTAAACATGAGACTTAGAAAAATTCTGTGAGACCCAAGCTGCCTGTCAGCCCTGCCAACTTTGGAAGTAACAAAAGGAACTCCCATCAGAGGGGACAAGCAAAGAGGCTGAAAGGAAGAGTCAACTGGGAAGGACCGATCGATTCAGCTTTGTGTCACCTGGGTTAAGCTCAAGAATGTGGCCAGCAGCCAAGGTTAAATGTGAAAAGCCAGTCAGTTGCAGTGACCTGGATTTAGTGGAATTTCTGCATAGAAAACTGATTCTTGTAAAAACAGTAGAGACCCATAATTCAAATAATTTGTACCAGAGAGCAGTGAAAGTTTCTGCATGAATGTTCTGGAAAAAGAATTAAAGGGACTTGTCATAGAGCTAAAATAAGCTGCCTTTTATGGTATATGAAAAATATCAGAAATGCCGGGCCTCCCTGGTGGCGCAGCGGTAAAACGCTGCGCTGTGGAGCTGTTGGCAGCAGCGACGCCAAGTTTGACGCCTGGCCGGGGAGAATCCCACATGGCGCGGCGGACCTCTCCTCCCTTGCCCGCTGCTTTCTCAGCAGTGTATTTCTGATCTGCCTGTTCTGCTACCCTCTCAGTCTCTGGTGAACCCTCTCACCGCCCCATGCCTCTGGCCTGTACCCCAGCTTGTATGTATAAATAAAAAATAAATCTTAAAAAAAAAGGAAAAATATCAGAAATGCCACTGCTAGAGACATATGCATATGTTTTTTTCGTCCATATCTGAGGATCTCCTGTAAGAAAGCTGATAAAACAGTAGATTAAAAGGAAGGGGATTAAAAATTAATATTAAAACGACCCATTTTTTAAAAGTCAGTAAAAGGGTGTAATTGTAAAAAAAAAATCAAGAAACTAAAAAATGTCTCAGGAAAAAAACCTTTTGTCAGGTTTAACTAATAACCATAAAAATTGCTGAAGAAACTTTGAACTCTAAGGGAGCTGCTTCTCTTGTTTCTATTCATTTGCTGAACAAATGTTTATTGAATTCTTACTATGTGAAATCACTGGGTTTTTGCAGAACTCAGAAAGGCCTCCACTACTCTAAAAAGTCTTTCAGATTAGTACATCCATCTGTTCCCAGAACCTCATAGTCGGACTGTCCCTTGAACCAAAGCTGGGGAATACTCTATGGATCCTGGGTCCCAAGAGAGGCTGCTCTTTCAGTAACCAGCCCCCTTGGAAAGGCCCAGGGGCTCATGAGATTCCTTTGACTGCACTGTGGCATAATAAGGGCTTCTCTAGATCTGCATCACAGAACTTCAACCAGTTACCTTGTATCATATGCCTTATACCATTCTGGTAGACCTCCTGTCATTCGTAGTCAAATAGCACAATTCCCATTACAGATAAATAGTGGCCTGTGTTTGGGGATTTTTTTCTTCATAATAGTTCCATGTTCTTCCATCCTGGGTGTTACAGTTACGTTTTTCTACCTATGAAACTTGTTAGGACCTGGAATTATATTTTAATTTGGAAAGGATGAAAAATGCAAGCATACTCCAGAATGTGTTTTAAATTAGCCAGTTTCTCAAAGAGAAGATAGGCTTTAGGTGGTTATGACCTAACCTTTTTTCCTTGGGTTTCAGTAGCTTGGTTAATCAAAATCTTTGCCTTTATTCACCATTAAATTCAAATTCTGAATGACTCTCTGTATCTAGATTACAAGGCATTAAGTTTGTTCTAATTTTCATGTATGCTAGATAATCCATGTCCAAAAGCTGTTTATAAATCATCTTCATTGCTGTTTCCTTGGTAATTGGAATGACTGGCTCTCACTCGTTATTTCTCAGAGAGACTTGAATTGTTGACACTGCTGTGTCAGTGTAAGATAAGGAAAGCTTAGCGATTTCTTTTGTTTAGAGCCTTTTTATTTACTTGTAGTACCTGAAGGTCAATGACTGCTAAAGCAAGGGTGGATTAGACTAAATACAGAAAGCATAAAGTCATAAGTTGGAAAAGATCCACAGTGGCACTATTTAATTCTACCCTGTTAGAAACACGTAGGATTGTAAAAAGGGAACTAAAATATCTTCATGCTTAGTGAAGTGATACAATGGTTTGCAGGTTACTAAGCCCTTAGCCTGACCCTAGGAATTGTGAAAGTTATTTTTTCTTTCTTAAAATTTAGAGGTGGGCAGGTATTAAATGATCACCAAGTTCTTTTCAGTGTGGTTTCTAGTCAATGTCACATGAATTGAATTCATACTAATTCATAATATAATGTGTAAAATTCATATCTCATAATAAAGTTATACTGACATTCAGAATTATCAGCTTATAGTTATTTTTCAGGTTTATTTTCATATTTTTGCTAAAATAATAGATTTTACTTAGTTTAAATAACAAGACCATGAGAACAACCCTGTGGTATCATTTGCATGAGCAATTTAATATATACAAGTACAGTTTTTCCAGAGACCTTATAACATTTTGCTTTTCATTTAAAAATAATAACTAGTAAATATTAATCTCTCAATAGAATTGATATCATGACCTTACCCTTGTGAACCATGTTAAAAATCACCATAATTATAAGTGCCATATTCTGATCATTGAAGCCATTTTTAGTATATAAACTTCTAGCTGGTATTTTGTCTGGGTTTTTTTGTTGTTTTATTTTTTTAATGTTGGTCAGATTCCAAATTCTTTTGCTTTCTCAAGGACCCCATAATCTAGATGCAGGGAAGAAAAGCGAATGGAAAAAAAATGTTATTTTACAAAGTTAGAGATGTAATGTATGTAAAACCCTAACAACTTAGGTTTAAGAAAACAGCATTACTTGTACATCATAGACATTTTAGCAGATATTCCCCCTTTTGGCCTCTCTTTTGTGTATTTACCTTTTCCAGATGTTATTTGCTTATAGTATGGTGTAGTTAAAAGCACCAACTTTGGAGAGAGACAACAGCTCTGCCACCTTCACAAACTGATCAACCTCACAGAGACCTGAGCCTTACTGGGGACAAGGCCTTTCTCTTGTCTCTTCTTTGAAGATTGTGAGAAACTGTGTTAAAGGCCTGGCCCATGGGTAATGGTAGCTGTTACAATTACTCACATGTGCCAGGCATTTCCTCTATTTTTAACTACAGTCTGTGAAGTGGTTTATTATCCCCATTAGATGGATGTGGAAGTTGAAAAGTCCCTATTTACTTTATCCGATGCTTTAGCCAATCCATACAGCCTGTAGATTATGAATGTGGATTTAGTCACCTTTGAGCCTATTCCCAGCCCATCTGCTGTACTTTAAATCACCCTTCCCTTCTTCCTGGCTTTTTTTTTTAAATTTTATCAATTCTTGAAGTCAAACTAACTCCAACATGAAATCTTCCCTCCTCCTCCCCTGGATTCACAAAAGGTCCTCATGTCGCCTTTGGACTCCCATAGCCCCTTACTCGCTTTCAAGGGTAAGAATTCGTGGAAAGTAGCAGCCTCTTCTTCATAATCTTTGTGACCTCTGACTTTCCCTACACAGCACTCATTCCACAATTCCTTGAGTTTGGTCATCAGTAGTAAATAAACTGGTGATGATTCTCTCTTCTTTCAGGTGATTTTTGGTCTGATTGATTTGTTTTGGAAACTTTGAACATAAATGATGGAGACTTAGAGTAGAAAATATGGGATGGGGACATCACAAGACCAGACATAGGATGTGAGGGTAGAGATGGTTAACATCATGATTGAACCAGCTACAGAAATTAAATATCCTCAAGCTCTGGCTGGGAAATGAGGAGATGGGGCTTGTCAGCCATGACAGAGGCCTGCTATAGAAAACACCCATAGCTGTGGTCCAGGGGTGAAGATGTCTAGATTGAGGGTCATTATCGAGTATCACCAGTCCTCACCAATCAAACCTAGTCATACCCTAGAAGTAATTGCTCTAACAATAGATTACAATTCCACAAAGGAATCAACCCCTCTCCAAAGAAAGAAGATTATGTCAGAACAAGCCTGTCCCTTCCAAAAGCTGCTCTTTCTGCCTCCTTGTGTCTGTGCAAGCATGTTCTTCTCTTCTCCTTTTTTTATAATAAGCCTGCCCTTTTGGATTTAACCAAAAATACTGTCTCCTGGGGGAACTTGCCATATGCCCCTGAAAGGGGAATGCTGATGAAATTTTTCTTGGGGTAACCCAAGGACCCTGCTCACTGAACCCAGCATCTCATCAAAACAACATCAGTAACCGTTGAATGGAGGTATTGTGTTGGTGGCAGACCAATTTTTAGAAAAAATGAGTTGCTTTTATACATTTTATTTTAAAAAGCAATGCTATCATAGAGGCACCAAACAATTAAGCTAAAAGTGATTTTGCTTTTATTTCTATTTCAGGTATTTGTAAATCGTTTTATATCTATAGGACTGTAATGATAGCATGAATTTTTCCATTATGAATTAATTATTGTGAATTTGTTTTAAGTAGAAAGATTCAGATTTATGCAGAATCTATGAAACCAACATTGCAAAGAAATTTCCAGAAGTTTTAGTATGAAAGACAGTGGGTGGTTATAAGGCTTGGCTGTATTTAAGGCAAACTTGGTTGAAGAACTTGGGAAGACTGTTATTGACTCTAAGTGGCAGATGTGCCGAGCTATGAGATTGACACTCAGATTCATTGTCAGCCAGAAACAACGTCAAGTAGCATTTGGGGCTTATCAACTTTGGTTTACCATGGAAAAGAACTTAGAGGACCAAGGTTATTTTTCTGCCACGTTGAAAGAAAATGAAGGAAACTAGAAATTGCTATATACTCAGCAAACAGCTGCTCCCTTTATTTTTGTTTAGAAAGGCAAGTATTTCATAAATAAGAACAATAATTACTGCTTGGAAATTGAGGTTTTATATGGTTTCTTTTCATTTACCGCATCTGACTGCAGATTAACAAGATGTTCTCTATCCGTGAATAACAATAGGGGTAACTCACATTGTAAATGACCTGAATAACAAAGACAATTGCTAGGTAGGTGTTTGCACACCCAGGCTGCAGGGAGAGATGATCATTTACTTATTCTTCTATTTACTGATAGAAAATTTAGTTTCAAGTCAGTCATTCTTATGTTGTATACAATTAAGTCAAAGAGTTCATGTGTTTGAGAAAAAATTTTTTGATATCTTTATCAAAAATAATCCTGATTCTTTTTTCCTAAAGGAACTTGTGGAGTACTACAAACATCATTCTCTTAAAGAAGGGTTCCGAACCTTAGATACGACTCTACAATTTCCATACAAAGAACCGGAACATTCAGCTGCACATAGGGGTAATAGAGCAGGCAATTGTGAGTATTGTAATTTAGAATGTGATTTGCTGTCGCTTAAAGATCAAAGGCACAATAGCATTAAACACCTTCCTCTAAATCTTGAAATATAACTAATGAATATGCTAATGTATTTAGCAGGAAATTTTTCTAGCACAAAATTTGAATCAGGTTTATGAACATGTTTAGATAGAGTTCTCTGTGCCAAACTAAAAATCATGTTTGTGTTCAGAAAACCACCAGTTACGTAAAAGGTGTGTTCACCTGAAAGTTTTTACTTCACTGACTTTCACATTAGCCAAATTCTTTCTGTCTTTTACATGTTTGTGGTTGTAGTGCTGTTTTAGTAACAGTATTAAAAAAAAACAAACTGGTGCACAAATCTCCAATCCAATCTAGTGCCCCAAGTCTGTACATGATTCTGTTTCAAAGATTATTTTTGAAATTTTGAAATGACTTAAAAAACATTTTTATCTGTATTTCTAGAAGCACACAGTAGCCACTTTCAGAATGAGTGATGTTTGCAACCAATCAGAAAAGATTAACACACAAATAAAAATATGCTTGAGTATGAGCTAAAGTCAAGAACTTGTCCTCTCCTCGCCAGTTAATGTCATGTAATCTTCCAAGAGGTAGATATAGCAGATAAAGAGAATATTGTGATGAAAAACGTGAATAAAATGTGACTTCGTTCTCATATTTTGATATCTTTTGAAAAGTAAAACTGTTTCAGAGGAGAAATGCATCCATTGTATTACTCTTAGAATCTGTGGTCTAAGCAAAGCTAGCATATCTAGGGGTATTTAAAAAAAAAAAATTGTATCAGTGATATAAACATTTTCCCCCTAAAAGCAGAAAATGAAAAGGAAACAAGTAAAGCTGAAAGCGCTAACAAAATTAGTAAAATTCCATACACTACAATTAAGTAAATATACAAGTAACTTGTCATATCAACTGAGAGGGTTTTTTTTTTTAAATGAATAACTTAATAGCTTTTCCTTTCACAAAGATTAGTGATCAAACTTGTGCTGTCATAGTAGTCACTGTACACTTTAGGTTGAAACTTTAAAAACCAACTTAAGTTTATCTTTCTATTTTTTAATCCATTGTTATCTGACTATTTTAGGCCATGCTCCCCATGTAAATAAAATCATGATTCCTTTTTCTTCTCACTGTACGCTACTCAAATATCTAATGTAGCACCTGAAACACTGTGTTGTCATTATTCTATTTATATTTGTCTCCCTAAATACCTCATGAAGACAAGAATTCTCCATGATGTATTTCAACATATGGCATATAATAAGTGTCCCAGTAAGTGACTGCTAAATTAATGAACAAACTTAGAAGTCATTTTGTAGCAGTTTTGGGGGTCCTGGGGTACCCCTTCTCCTGCCCTATAACAATTTTAAAATGAAAAAATAAAATAATGGTGGAATTAAGAAAAACAAGATAAGTTTTCCCTTGATAAACAATTTTCTAACAAACTTATTAAAGGTCTACCAGAGTGAGGACTTTTTTCCTTATGTGAAAAACACAACCTTCAACTGTCATTTTCTTTGCTTTCCCAGCAGCAGGAAATAATAACAATTGCCAAGGAGGTCAGTTATATTAAAAATCCTATTTATTTAAGTTGTTAACTTAGTTCTAGAGAGCCAAGGCGGAGAGGTTGGCCGTCAAGGAAGTAATCACCCCACACTAGCGAGAGGCCATTAACCTTCACTTTTCACTATGTGGCTGGGTGTTCTCAGGCATTTTCTCTGCTTGGCATATGTAGATGCTCAGAGAATGCTGTCCAGCAGTGAAGGAAGTTGCTTGATTTAAAGTTATCTCTAGTGTTTAGCTAAATATTTGAAGATTAAACTTGTTTAGTAACTAGGAAGGGAATTACAGGCCTTTTGTTTTATTTTGAAAAAGCATAGCCCACAGAACGATTTTCAACATCCTTGTGAACTACAGGGAAATTTTTCAACAAATAGAGTCAGATATCCCTGCCCAATTTT
Source organism: Scalopus aquaticus (assembly GCA_004024925.1). Classification (NCBI taxonomy): domain Eukaryota; kingdom Metazoa; phylum Chordata; class Mammalia; order Eulipotyphla; family Talpidae; genus Scalopus; species Scalopus aquaticus. Next base: position 109,876 of record PVIJ01003263.1, read on the forward strand.
TTGAAAAGACTCTAGCAAGTCTTGCCAAAATACCCATTTTTTTAATAAAGAAAGAAAAGCAAATTATTCATTTACAAAGTAATCTTTGTTAGAGTTTGCTTTTTTCCCCATCAATTAATCATTTATTTATTCCTTCAACAAATATTCATTAAACACAGAATACAGACAAGTCCCTGGGAGGTAGCTTTGAGAAGGGAAGTTGCTGACAACATGGAACCTGTATTGTACTAAGAAGACAGGAAAGTGTGGGTTGTCGGAGTTTGATGTTTTGATAAAGGGTGATCAGACATGTCATTCATAAAGTGATCACAAAGAAGGAAGTCAGTTACTGTGTCAAACAGCAATAATCAAGCCATGGTCTACATATCAGGATTGTTCATTATCATATAATAGGATTATAATCTTTGATCAAATTTCTGATCCTATCCAGTGTTTTCTTTATACTGACTGTTCATGAAATAATATTTTATGCAGTAGTGGACATTTTATAAACATTGGATTTGACGGATAGTTGATAAAAAATACAACATTAAGATGGTTCTGATGTTTAAATAGGGCACAAAATATATAGCATTTAGTAGAGTGTTAGTAAATGGTAAACATTCAGTGAAAGCTACTACTTACCCTACCACTTCACCTTCTACTACTCTTCCTCCTCTTTTTTGGTGAATTTAAGATTAATTTTTATTTAAGTATGAGCTAGTATTTCTAACACAGCAGACATTTTCCTATATTTCTAAGTTGAATAAGATTTCTAATTTTAACTCATAACTCATGACAATTTGCATCTTTACTTTTATGATTTTTAATACACCTTTCTTATTTTACACCAAATCCTGATGAAGGGTTAACCCTTAACTAAAAGACTGATTTTATTTGCATCACATCCTGCTGCCCAGGAAGTGGTCAGGAAGAAATGCTACATATTCTTTATAGAAAGAGTGTGCAGGATATGTTGATATTCCTTACTTTTGGCTCATAACTTTGGATATGCAGCTAAATAGCCCCTAAACATAACTTAGCTAGAAGTATTACCTTGGGATACTAAACCAGGGCACTGACATCCCCATTCCTTCTAAGAGACCTTAGAGGAAGCAGAGCATGCAAACTAAAGTTAAGGACCACCCTATGTTATCAATAGAGGTTGAGAATAGAGTGCCAACTCTTAAAACCTTATTTATTTGCTTTTTTCTTAAATAAAATAGTTACCTTGAAAAAGAAGGTCCCAAAGTATTGTAGAGACTACATCTTTCCAATTAGTTTGGATCAAATGTTCTTGGGAATATTACCAACTGTATTTTTAGCTCTATAAAATAAGATACAATTATGATGGAACTACCACATGCAGATGTAGCATAGCATATAAGATGATATTGACTGGGTTTGAATGGAAGTTAGGGTTTGTGCAAGGAACATATAGCAGTTCTAGGTTAGGAGCCCCTTGTAGTTAAAGCTCTTTCCCAGAGCTGTGAGACTTCATTTTTGCCTTTCGTATGACTCGTATGTTTCTAAGAGAGAAGAAAGGATGATCAAGGAAGAGAAGAGGACAGAGAGACTGCTCAGGCATAGCAGTGGACTGTTGTGATTCCCTAGAAATTGCAGTGTCTCCATGGAAGATGTTCTCTCCTGATCTGTGAATCTAAACTTCCATTATTTTCCAAATATGATCATAGGGAACCTGCCTTAGATAGCTGCCTCAGGGGTCCCCATAGGGTTTGTGTATTTGAAGGACACTGAATTGACTTATGCCTTTCTTGCTCTACAATGAGCACTTAATTATTTTCAGGTCTGCTACTGAGTAAGCTTTCTGACCTTAGGCAAGTCACTTAACTTGTCTAGACCTTAGCTTTCTCATCTAATGAATGAGGAATGAGAGTAGATATTTTATCATGTTCTTTTAAAAATAGCATCCTAGCGTCCCTTCTTTGTATGCATGAGAGGAGATAAGGTAGAATGTTAATAGACCATGCACTAGGAATGGTTGCATGATTAGCTATTCCATGACCCACGAGCAGACCTTAAATATTTTCCAAGTTCTTATTCATGGGAAATGAGTTGGACAGGAATAGAGTTAGCTAATTTTTAAAAAACACTGGTTATAATATTTACAAAATCTCAAAGTATCTTCTCACAAGAACTTTCTACTAAAAGAAAAATAGAAACATCCATCAAGTGATCAAAGTTAACCTCACCACTAATAGGACAAAGAGATGTCTGGTTCCTCATCATGTGACGCTCTAAGAAAGACATAACACCATTTTGGTGATATTCCTGTCCCTGAAATGCGTATCTTGAATCTAATCATGAGGAAATATTAGACAAACCTGAATTGATGGACATTTGGAAAAATGATTGGCCAATCCTCTCAAAAATGTCAGTGTCATAAGAGACAAAGACTAAGGAATTGTCTCAGATTTAAGAGAGATGATTCCTGCACACAACACGTAGTCCTGAATTGAATCCTGGGCCAGGAAATTGATTTTTGCTTTGGCTGTAAAGAGCATGCGTGGGACAATTAACAGATTTTGAATAAATTTCCAGATTAAGTGATTTTAAATTATTTTAATGCTTGCCTTTGCCAATTGTATGTGGTCGTATAATAGAAAAATATATCTTTGTTTTTAGTGAGCACACCCTTCCTAAAGGACAATATATCTGCATTATATACTAAAATGGTTCAGGAAAATACCAAGATTGATAAAACAACACAGGAAAATATTAATGCTTGCAAAATTTGAATGAAAAGTGTATTGGGGGTTCTTTGTACTTGGTATTTTTCTTAGGTTTGAGTTATTCTAGAATTTTAAGCTATGAAATTTGGAGATGCCACATTAGCTGAAGGGGATCTCAGTTCAGGATTGGGAGCAAGTAGCAAGAGCCTCCTCTTTCACCTGCCCCGGGGGCAGAGGGCCTCAGTGCACTGATTTTAAGATATGTAGAGCATGGAGGAGGTCATATTTGAAACCTTTTCCATACCTGTGGCCTCTGTATTTGCTTATTTATTAATCCATTCTTTTATTCAACAAATATTTGTTTAACCCCTACCATGTGCCAGGAGCTGTGCTAGATGCTAGAGGCATGAGCTTTGACATACAAAGCACAGGGACAAGTATAGAGCATATAACTTCATATAATCAGAAATGTTGATAAGTCTCATGAAGAAGAAGCATAGAGAAAGGGGGTGACATTTTGAAAGAATGCTGTCTAGGCAAAACTTAAGGGATCTTTGAGAGTTAGCAAGGTGTGGGATAGCAGAAAGTAGGAAAATTCCTCTGTGAAGAAGTAGCTTGTGTGGAGCAACTTAACAGGAAATAACTTTGTACGTTTAAGAAATTGGAGGGAGATGATTGGAGCATAGTGAGTGAATTCTGATATGCACGCTAGTACTGTTCTAAAGCTTCAAAAGCAGAAAATGGCACGCATTGATTTACATTGCTTTAAAAGATCGATGGCTAGTTTGTGAGAAATGGGTTGGACAGAAAGAAGATGAGCCAGGAAAGTATTGTAGCGTGGCTGGTGGTTGGAACAAGACCTGAATAGTGACAGTGGGGCAGGCTGCTGGGCAGATCTCAATATAGTCTGGAGGTCCTATTAATTGGATAAAGGAATTGAGGTAGACGTAACATAAGTATGATATGAAAGCATTTGCCTTGGATGACTGGCAAACACTGAAACCACTGCCTGACCAGGAAACAGAAGAGTCATAACAAACACAGATGAGAAAGTAATACGTTCAGTTTTGGTGCCTGTAGGCAGTTGACACCAAGAAGAGTGGTCTGGATTGAAGAGAGTTTTATGAACTATGAACACTTTGTTTTATAATTCAGAGCAGGCTGTGGGATGTTGACCATGGTGTGTGCCCAACATAAGCTGTAGAGCAACAGGAGTTTGGTGGATTGTGTGCCCTCTACCCTCTTCTCTGCTTGTATGTCATCCCTCTCCCCCCCACACCCCCTGTTTCCTCTTTCTACCACCTGACATGAGTGTTGTACATCCCTGATTCTATTACAAGGCATCAGGGAAGGCTCCTCACTATGAAGGTAACACTCGAATGAGGCCTCAATTTGGTGAAAGCGGGAACCGCCAGGGCAACAAAAGCAATAGGACAAGCACATTGTGGCCCAGACAGGAGGTACAAGAACAAGAGTAGCAGAGAAGTCAGAGAGGTCAGGGAGACTAGGCCATGCCAGGCCTTATAGAGCTTAAACTTCTATCCTGGAAGAAATGGGAACCCACTGAAGGGATTTAAAGCAGAGAGCTGCTCTGACTTTAAGTTTTAACCAGATTATTCTGGTTTCTGTGTTGAAAGAGACCATAGTATAAAGTGGAATGAAGTAAAACCAAGACGACCACTTAGGACTTCATGCAGCACTCCAGATGGGAGACAGTAGCGGCTTCGACCAACATGGAGCCCCGTAGGTGTTTATATTTTGACATATGAGATAAAATAGTAGAAGATTCAAGGGTGACACTATGGTTGTGGCCTAACCAACTGAAGGACTGAAGATTTTTTTAAAGGAAGGCTCAACTGGAGCCTGAAATCTAGTCATTTCTATTCAACTCAAATGAATAGTTTCTTTACCTCTCTGTCATTTCCGTACGTGTGTCTCTTCACCAATTTGTAGGGTCCTTTGAAGTCAGATGCTCTGTCTTATTTTTCATAACCCTAAAGTACCCGAGCACAGCAATTGACACATTAGTAGTTATTTAATAAATATTTGATGGTTATTTTTAAAATTAGAATTTAGAATCAAGTTCACACCTTGATTAATCCCATGCCTGTAAATTATCTGAAGTCCCCAGAAATGTCAAGTGATATAATTTCCAAAACAAAAGGAAAGATCTTTTACTCATTTTCTTGTTAATGGATTAATGTTTCTACTATGTATGTTAAGTTTCTTCTGTGCAGCACTAGATACAAAGGAGCTGTTTATTTTTCTCAGTAATTCTAGAGATAGTTTCCTTGATATGTCTTTAAATTTCAGATTAAAGATCAGTCTGGTTACCAGATCTTAACAATGAAATGAGATGAATTAGAGTGATTCTTAGGTTTTTCTGATGACAAGATATGAAATGTATAATAAATGCTGTACTAGGTAGGGGATTTTTTTTTTTAAAGATTTATTTATTTATGCATACAGGCTGGGGTACAGGCCAGAGGCCTGAGGCAGAGAGAGGGTTCACCAGAGACAGACTGGGGAACAGAACAGGCAGATCGACAGAAATACACTGCTGAGGGGAGCAGCGGGTGAGGCGGGAGAGGTCTGCCGCGCCCTGTGGGAATTTCCCTGGCCAGGCATTGAACTCTCGTCGCTGCTGCCGACATCTCCACAGTGTAGCGCTTAACCACTGCACCACCAGGGAGGCCCTTGTTTGTTTTATTTGAGCAAGATAGAGGAGAAGATTCTAATACTGTGTCCATGAATGTTGCTGGAAGTATAAAGAGACATGCCTAAGTTTTAAACAAACCAGATTAAGGATCACAAATTTAAATTAAACTTTCATTAAATTCTCAGCATGCTCTCTGTTGCTAGCCCACCTGCATACAATGTTAGTGAAAAGAACCTCCTGAACCCATCCTCAGCATGTCCTATGTAGCAGCATCGTTCTTCAGGAAAACCTCCAGGACACTGCTGGGCAGCAAACTCACAGGGATCAGGGTTTAATAATATCATAGGTGCAATTGCCTGACATTTCTACTAATGACTTTTTGTTACATGAACACATGTGGTTGTTGCAACCTAAGACTGACTGAACGTTGGGTAATTTGCAACCCAGAGAATAATTAGCAAAGGCTTAAGGTAATGTTCACTAATACATGTCGTGGGTAATTAAATGGAACTTCAAAATGCTTTGTGATCTGATAACCAGTACCTTAAAGGAAGAGTGTTTGATTGAGCGTAGTTTCTACTGCATACAAATTTCAAATGTTCCTGAAGATTGAGTAGATTTTCATTTGCTCATGAACATCGATCTCCTGATCAAGACAGAACATAGAATGTTCAAGCAGAGTTTAGAGTTGACAACAAAAGTGGAGGCATCGAATATCTATTCACTAGTAATTTTTAACATTCTGTTATAAACACTGTCTTTAATATGCTTCTGAGTGCTGCGACTCTATATTTCCCATCGTCACCGAACTGAATAATACTCATTAATTATTTGTAATCAGTTGATTATAATGATACTGATAGCTTCTATTCTCAATTAGCTTAACAGGTATTTACTTAACAGATCACTTCTGTTTTAATTAGACAATGTTAGTAAATTAGATTTTATGTGTATAACTTGGAAACATTGATAAGTAATATCTGATGGTATTAGTAATAGTTCCTAATGAGAAATATTAAATCACTAAACTATTACCACTCTTTTGTTAATGTTCCTGAATGTTATCCCGATTGAGTACCAGGTACATGCATGTGACATGCATGCATGCATGCATGTGACATATTACCAGAGATGGTGTCTCTGAGCAAGGTTCTCCTTTGTCATCTAGTAAGGAATTGCAAGTGTTTGAGATGGGAGGAAAGCTAGCCCCTTACGTAAAGTATGCAGTTTGCAAATGATTACTTCAATGAAAAAGGTCTCAACATTGAGTTCCTATTAGCTCTGTGGATACTGATATGAATAAAAGAGATCCTTCTCTTAAAAGCTTTCCAAATAGTGTAGGCAGACAACCTACATTATTTGGAAAGCTTTTAAGAGAAAGATCTCTTTTATTCATTCGGTAATGACGTGGTTATTTGATCAGGAAGTGAAAGGGCTAGCAAGTAGCACCACCTCATTTCATTGGAATGTCACTGTTACTGGACTATTTCTAATTCTTTTCCTTGATATGCACCGACCAATAATCTTACCTTTGTGTCTTGGTAATAGCAGGAAAAGTTTGATGAAGAAAACAGGATTGTGTCTATATATATAGAAATAGGTGGATATATTCCCATTATGGTTGTAAATATGTATTATAGGTAAATCATTCTACCAGATAGTTTCATCAAATACATTATTCTGACATGCTTATATCTAAATTTAAATCCACACTTTCCTAGGGAAACATGTTATCTCATACACTGGTTTCCATAGGAGCCAGGCATTGGAATGCTTCAGAGAACTAAGGGCTAGAAGATATTGAAAGATGATGTAAGAAAGAATGGAAACAATAAGTCATGTTACAATGTGTATGGAAGTAGAAAGTATCCCACCAATTCTTAAAATGTTTGGCCAAGATCTAAATGCTGGGTGGCGGGAAAAGCCGACTAACTTTACCTCTAAGAGAGTTCCCCCAGCAAATGCTATAGTTATTGCCATAACACATACCAGATTGAATAGCTGTTCACCTTAGAAAAAATTACAGTTATTGTAGGAATATCATTGATAAGGCTATCATTCAGGTTTCCTGGGGAATAAGATATGAACATATTTTACATCCTTCCCTTTGTGTTGTGCTGGCTTTTGTTGGAAGTCTTAGTGAGCAATTAAGTGAGCAAAAAAATGAGTTAAACTATTATGAGAAAGGAGAACTGGGAGCTTGCAAATTAAATACCCTGCTGAGACTCTTGTCCATTCAGCAACTTCATTTGCTTAGCACTGGACCTGATCCTGGGGGAATGCACAGCAATATAAGAGCTGGCCCCTGCTCCCCAGAGCAAACAAATAATTGGACATACAACACAGGAGCACATTCAGTAATTAAACAGCAGAGCCAGGAGGTGCCATGATGTAATGTCTCACTGATGCTGGAAAGGACCGAGAAGGGGACAAGGGTTGTCTGGATTGGTTGGGAAAGGCTCCAGGGAGAACACTGAATTGAGCTTTGGCCACAGGAGGTAAGATAAGCAGAGATAAGGTGAAGAAGCAGCATTCCAAAATGAGCAGAAGTTGAAAATGAAGTTAAGGGCCTTAGGGGGTAATTAAAAGCTGGTCTGGGTGTAAAGAATTTGTTTGGGGTAATTACAGAAAATTTGTTTATTATTTGGATGCTATCAAACTATGAATCACCGGGCAATGCAGGTCAAGAGTTTGGATTTCATAATTTAGGAACTGAATGATGACTTCATGATGATGTTTAGAGTAAGTAGTTGAGAGGTAGTATTTAGAATAAATGGAAAGCAAGAAAATTGGAAGTGAGAAGACCAGTTGGAGGCAGTGATATTAGTTTAGAAATAACATGCATACCTGGATTGGGAGGGTAGAGCTGAGAATTAAGTGAAGGGATGAATGAGTTCATATTTGATAGAAGAGTGTAAAAAGGAAGAGCCAACTAGTATACTAACTTTGGAAGGCTATTTTGCAACAAGAACACAGTAGTCATTGAAATAAAGAACAAAGATGTGGGTGGCAGAGTTATATTACTAGGAAGAAGATGAATTTGGTTTCAGATAAGTTAAATCAGAGACAATGGTTTTACCTCATAGCCATTTCATGAAACCATTTGAATTTACACACTACAATTCGAGAAGCAGCCAAGGCATATCCAATAATTTGTTCTATTCACTGGGGCAAAAGTTAGTTTAGAATGAAAATGGCAGAGGGGTTGGGGTCTAACAATAGGTCATAGCTATCACTTAATTAAGATGATGATATTTAGATAAGACTAATTATAGCTATTTGGCATGAATGCAAATGCTTAGAACTCTTCTAGAGTTAGAATGGAGATGGGAGGGGGTAACACTGATATTTTATATTTGAAACGGGTTCAAGCTCTTAGGTACGGCATTACCCATATGCTTCAGTAATGTTAGATATTTTAAGATTGCAGACTGGTTATCTGATCTGCTGTATCTACCTACTAGGATTATTTAAATTGCCTTTATTATATTTTCATTGATTTCTTCTTCTAGAGCTGACGTATCTTTTGTATATTTCAGAATTTTGGTTTATATTATTTTCAGTAGAAATTTTGGAGAAATACAGTCTTCTTTTATTGCTTTGTGGGTAAAATAGTCCCAGAGAGACAATCAAGGATGGACTCTTAGAAACAGTTCAAGGAGAAAACCCTAACACGTGCCAGTAGTAGTGTGTAGAATGAGGGTTTCTAGTTTAAGTCCTCCCAGACACAGGATAGAAATCCTTGCACTAGATTTTCTGCCCATAATAGAGAAGTCTATGCTTACAAAATTAAGAGACATCCTCTCTTTTATTAGTGGGTATTTCATGATCCCAAGGAAATGAACATTTACCATCTATATTGTTTGGCAATAGATGAATGGGGCAGATTGTAAAATTAGTTGTAATGGCATGTACTACTGTGGTTTAAAATAAAAATATGACTTTTAATGTGTAATGAATCAGAAAAGAACCTTGATTACTAATAAAGGGATACTTCAGGTGAAAGTATGGGAAGCTATTCATGGGAAAGGTTCCTGAACACCTCAGTGCATCTGTGAGACCTCAAAGACTCATGGTTCCAAGAACATGGGAACACCCTCTAATTCCCTTGAACAAAATATTTTTGAGAATATTCTTAATAAGCTAATTCTTAGCCACCACTGGAACCTCTTCTTGATAAGAGTATTAACTCTGGAAGAATTCTGTGCTTGTCAGATCAAGCAGTGACTTGAAAAGAGCCAGAATGTATTGGAAGATTATATTCCCTGTTTGCTCAGCCTACTTTCATCTCATATTTGTTGGTAGAAAACTTTTAGTTATCGTTTATTTTAGAACCGAGTAACAGAAATCCCAAAACTATAGGTTTAAGCAAAATAGATATTTGTTTCTCTTTCCCATAAACACTTGGGAGTAGCCAGTCCAGGGTTGCTCCACAGCAGGGCAGGTCATCCCTGTTCTATAAAATCTTCAGTACCGTGGTTTCCTTCAAACTTATGCTTGGCCATCCTTAAGATGAAGCCTTCCTGCCCATGAAACAAGATTGCAGCTTTCATAGCCCAGACAGTAGAGAGAATGAAAAGCCAAAAAGAAGAACAAAGGGTTGCGTCAGCTGCTTTTCAAGGAAAGGTCCCAGAAGCTGCCCTATGATACTTTTGCTTAAATCCCGTTGGTCAGAACTTAGTCACGTTGCTACATCAGCCTGCAGGAAGGCTGGGCAAGCATAGTTAAACTAAATAATCTATATGGGAGAATGGGAGATTAAATAGTGGGAACAAATTTGTAACCATGCCTTCCCTTTCCATTGCAATGGAATAGTGTTATCATCTGGTAGTTTTACACCTGCCGGCAGGCGCCTGAAGCAGAGTGGTCAGTGCAGGGCAATGCAGCAGCTGAACCCTGGAGTCACAATGCCTGGGTTTGAATCTAGGTTTTTCTTGAATATAAAGGAAAAAGTATTAGTGCCTTTCTTTTTAAATTGTTGTGATAAGGTAAATGAAATGCTGAATATGAAACATTTGAGCATTGTGCCCAATACTTCAAAATCATTTGGTAAATGTTAGCTGTTATTAAGAGCAAAGTGAAAAACTTTTGAGTGTTCAAATGCATAGAGCTTTTTACATTCCTGAAATTTGGGGGGTGAATATATTTAGTGTTTTTGTTTGTTTGTTTGTTTTTGCCAGATAGGATGCAATTTGGAATAGTTAAGTTTTATTTTGGAAATACGTTAATGTGTGCATACTTGATTGGGTGATGGGGGTGATTTCTAACAAATTTTATGAGTAATTTTCTAGAATTTTCAATGGGCTTTACACGTTTCATTGCTACCATCCTACAGGCAAATAGTTTATATTAGTTCTGTTGTGAAGCATATGTTAAGAATCTACTGGAACCTCCTCTTCACTAAGGTAACAAAGTGGGCACCGAACAGTGTTTCAAGAAAGAGGCTGTTGCTAGATGAATGGTTTCAGAGCTGGCCACACGGAGTAGGTGTTCTGTGTTCACCTGAAAAAGGATAGGTAGCTTTGGATCATAGAACTAATGTCAAAATAGAAAAGTTTGACTTGTTCTTCATTTAGAAATGGTCATAGGAGAGAAATGGGTGAAAGTAAAGCTTGATATTCCAACTTTGATGTGATAATTTTTCATGTGATTATCAACAGCAAAATAGTTATATTGAGACATTTTTTTTGCCAATACCTAAATGCTCTTTTGCTCTTCTTTTTTTCTCTCTTTCTCTAAGCCCCTTCTTTGTTCTGTGGGTTTTCTTTTGTAACTCCTCCAGACTACAGCTTTGTTCCCCCTTCCTCCACTCCTTTCTGGTCAGGTACTGCTTTATTGCTTTTATATGTCTTTTCAACTTGCTTCTGTTTGCAAATAAAATATTTTGACTTATCTATGTGGCTTCTCATGTGGACACATCTCCTCACAAACAGTCCCTGGAGTCGCATTCCCGCCCCGCACTTCCTCTCCCCTCTCATGAAGTCATTGTTCGTCACGACATTTCACTCCTCTGGTTTATGTGTGTGCTCGTCTTATGTATTTCACTAAGGTGTCTCTATTTTGCCCATTGGGGAGAGGTTGGAAATGAATGGGCGGCAGAAGTAGGGAATGAGGGATGAAGCTTTCTAAAATCACTGCTCTTGAGGATCAGAAGTTTTAGTTAAGAAAAGCAAGTGTTTACGTATTTCCTTAAGAAAATCAGCGGAATGAATATCCCAACTTTGTCCCCAAATATAGGGAGTAAGTTTTAGGACATAATGCTTGAAAAGATGACTGTACCCATCAGTTTATACATGGGCATTTTGGTCTTTATTTCTGTCCTTAGAGAATTTAATGACTGTTTATGGGACGTGGGGAAGTACATTAGCGCTAGATAAAGTATGTTTTCTTACAGATTTTATGAATGAACCTGTAAGTTCCGATGGAATCATAACATTTAGAACTCCAAAGGCCTTAGAAGTCATCTCATACAGACCTTTCATTTTGTAGATGAGAAAAATGCGGCCTCAAGGGGTTGAGAGACCAACGAAGGTCACAGTTAAGTGTATGGTTAGGGTGTTTTATGGGAGCTGTGCAGTCTAGGGATGATTTTCGGTAAGAAAGCTATTAGCGTGCTATGTGGCCAAACAGTAAAATAAAACATCCTACTTTTACTCCCTGTCCAGTTCTGAAATCTGCAGTATTGCTATTCGTTTATCTTATGATTGACACCTGAAGACTGAAAAAAAATCTGTTGGTGCAAAGCAACTGCCTGGCAGGTGGGCAGCTCTCCAGAGTGCCTCGGGTCCTAACTGCAGCTGCATGAGCTCTGGGAACTGTGAAAAATACACATGAAGGGCATTTCCCTTTTCTTTCTTTTTCTTTTACTTAAGTTCCTTTACCATTTAAGGTTTGTAAAGTTCCACTAATCCCAGGTGAGTGATTCTCAGAATCACCAAACATATAATTGAAAATGTTTTATAACCCCAAAGAGCAACAGGTAGAAAAGTTAATATAAAATGTGTTGGGAAATACTGCAGGAGAGCAAGCATATAGCTTACTAGAATTTTCCTGTCAGGACCAGTGGGTGAGGGCAGGGATTAAGTTAGATCCTTTGTAACCATAAAATAAATCTGAATGTAGAAGATGAACACCCTGACCTCTTGTTTTTGATTATGTCCTTCATAAAGGTTTTCTATAAGGCAGGATTTATTTAAAAGAAAGAAGATAAATGGTTGCCGTTTGTATGTTCTTTCTGTGAAAACTGATTGAAGCCTCCTCACATAAGTGAAATTATAAGTAATAGTTAAGTTTATCCCCAAATAGTTTTAACATAGGTTGATTGGGAGAAGGAAGTGCCATTTAAGTGACAGATTTAGCAAGGGACTTTTCAAGCAAAAAAAACTTGGTTCTTTTGCGTCTTAATGAAAATGATTACATGCTAAAAAAGTTTTTTTTTTCCTTGGAAGTTCTAGTTAGAAATAGATTGCTATACCATCAACAGAAATGTAATGCTGCTACTTTGAGATTTTGTTTCTGTGGATAGTTACTTCGGTATTAAACATTTTTAACAAAACCAGTCCCTGTTTTGAACTTCTTATGAACAGTGTGAAAACAGAACCATGGTGCTCCTTAAACTCTATGAGATGAACTTGACTACACATGATTGAATTGAAACAGCAATTCTGCTGCTTTCAAGCTCCACTCCCATCATCACTGGTCTGTAATGAAATCACGGCTGTGCATTCTGATCGCATCTCTAACATTCATCTGATTAGACGCTTATGGTTGTTAAGCTGCAAATCAACCCTGACCCCCCACTGTTTCTTTACAGTGTTAAATCCAAAAGTGCTGGGTATCGCCATCGCTCGTTACGACTTCTGTGCAAGAGACATGAGAGAATTGTCCCTGCGGAAAGGCGATATGGTGAAGATCTACACAAAGACGAGCGCAGATGGCTGGTGGAGAGGAGAAGTCCACGGCCGGGTGAGTCTCCATCTCCATGTGCTTGTGCGTGTGAGCGAAGGCCCCAGAGCTCACGTTGACACCTCTTGTGGTGCTGGAGTGGAAGCCCCAGAAGCCCCAGCCAGCCCGGCTGTGAGACCAGTATGGCTCCTTACTGACAGCAGGCACTTGAGAAAAATGTTTTGAGTGAATATGATAGTGGTGTAAATCAAATTCATTGGACAGGTTTGAAGACCTGCTTGAAAAAGGGTTGACATTTTGGGTCGCTATGGACATTTAAGTCTCAGGACATGAACTTATGAGCAATACAAATCAACCGTGAGAACTGTTGATCTAAATGGGAAAGAAGAGGACCTAGTCCCTCAGTCTTCCTGTCCTGTTCTATGACGGAAATGGGAACCAGTCAGCAGTGGAGCCCATACGGCGTTTCCTTTACTCATTTCTGAGCTGGCAGATTGGAACTCCATTTAAGCTTATTTTAATCTTCCCTTTCTGTTACTCTACAGATTTCTAGGTGCCATTAAACCAATCTCTGCCACCTAAAATGGGCCCCAAACCCCAGTTTAATCATGGTATTCTGGAAACGAGATGCTGTTCGTAGAACTCTTTGAAGTGCCAGATGCAAAACCACATTGCTATGTTGTTTGCTTTTCTCTCTTAGGTGGGCTGGTTTCCATCCACATACGTGGAAGAGGATGAATAATTCCAACCCTGCGTTGTGTCCCACACCAGAAATTTCAGAGAAGGGATAAGTAGAAGCCTGCACAGCATTATTAACTGAAGTGTTTAAAAAGCTGCATTTCTGCCTATTCAACATCTTTCTCCTTTTCCCCTCCTAAGTCTTAATGCTGGGATTTCTAAAGATGCTGGTACTGACAGATTAATGGTTTGCCTAGAGCCGTGCAAGAAGCAGCTTGCCAGTCTGTCATTGTCAGGGACGAAGACAGAGCCAAAAGCTTTTCTTCCCAGAAGAACCCTGCACACACACTGGTTTGTGTTTCTTTTGACTTTATCCAGTCAGATCCCATGAATGCCATACGTAAATATTTAGCATATATTTGCTTTCTTCTCACGCGCCATTCACCAGAATTTTTGATGGTACAAAAAAGCAGAAGTTTAATTTTCCCTGTGTGAAGAAAAAAAATCAAGTTCCGCCATTTGGACAGCTTACAGGGAAGGTCCGGCATTACATGTCTTAAATTGCTCCCGAGATTACTCACTGCCTGGCAAACATTTTCACCGCCAGATCTTACTCATGATAAAATATAAGAGGCAAATGCTCAGGTTTGCTTCATCAGGGATATATCCCTGAGGGGTTTGAATTATTTATTTGATGTCCTGATTATATCCACAAGCTTCTTTATAAAAAAGAAAAAAATAGTGCGTAAAAGAAAATGTGCACATGTTAAATCTTCACAACCTTCATGATTCCATAGGGCGATATGGGAAAAGTAGCACTTCACTTTCTGAAGTATCTCGGCTGGTGTCTTATAGGTAGTGACAGGTGACCCGAGGAAGGTGACATTGTTTACAGAAATGGGTCAAGGGCTATAGTTTGTCGTAAGTGATTTTATAGAAGCAACATCAGTTAACACATGCCTCTCCCTCCCCCGTGCGGAGGCCCCCTCCCCCCACCAGAAACATGTTCTGATTCACCTGTTTTCCTAGAGCATTTACAGTAGCACAGACAACTTTCGTGAGGGTTGTGGAAGGAGAGCGCAGCTGGCACATACGGGTCTCCAGGCTGTTCTGGTCTTCCCCACGGGCTCCAGGGTCTTCTCCCTGAGGATCTTCCCATGAGCAGCCCCTTTTTTCTGGGTGTGTGTGAGCTGGCTGGAAGATCAGCACTGCATTTATTTGACCAAGTCTTCCCCTTTTCTGTAAATATGCTGTTCCCGGGATGCTTCAAACGTCCGGCCAAGACAGTCAAGTTAAGACACTAAATTGGCCCTTTCCCCATGAAGTATTTTCTCCATGCCGGAGTTATGTTCTGACAAGGCTCAGAGAGTGTTTCATGTTTGACAAGAAGACAGTCGAAGCATTAACTTGATAGATCCCAATTGGGAACATTTAGTTCTGCCGTTTCAGATCATCTCTGCAATGAGGTGGGCCTGGCCCGCCCTCTCGCCACACCAGAACTTGGCATTCAGTGCACGCAAACCTCCTCAGAGACCCTCGTGGGATGGGACTTCTCACATAGCATAGATTCAGGACCTTTACCTCAGAATTATGTAAACTGTGATTGTGTTTTAGAAAAATTATTATTTACTAAAACCAGTTAAGTTTTTGTATATGTGTAAATGATCATGAAGATGCATTATATAAATGTTGTGTACAGTGAAGTTAGACCCTCAAGGTGTACTCTTTGGAGTGGAGTCTTTGCTAAAAGTCTTACCTGCAACTCTGTGTCTTGGGAATGTCCTGTGGTTACTGTCAGCCAAGGGTTGTTACGGAAAGAGCAGGGCACATCCCTTGGAGCACTCCCGTGTGCAGTGTTCTGTGGTATACTGTCTCTTATTTTATCCAGTAGACTCCCTCCTTCACAAATGGTTTTTGGTCTGCCTGTTGCATTTCACGGACCTGGTTGTTTCCCAGCAGAGGATACTAGAGACCCTCTTCATGACATTACCGATTACATTTTTGTCTCTGTTTAATACTTTGTAATGAAGACTTTGAATGCTGCGGGTTTATGTAGATTTCTAATACCAAAGACAGAAGTAAATGTTTTTTTTCACATACTTTGTCTTGCCTGTATGTAGTCTTTGTGTAATATGGTGAATTACAGTGATGTTTCACTCTGTAATATTTTGTAAATATGTCCATACAATAAATAGTTACTACTTGCATTAAACTGATTTTTCCAGAGTTGATGAGTCTTTCCATTGAACAGTTCCATCTTTCCACCTATACCCACTTCATGAGGAACATAGAAGCCCTAATTCTGATCAGATTTAGTTAGAGTTGATGTACGAGATATAAGAAGTGGCCTCTAAGTATACACAGCATTGGAAAGAATGTATGTTTTCATGCTTACTGTGTGCCATATGCTGTCCTGAAGGCTTTTAATGCACCGACTTACAACAGCCCCCCTCAAGGTAGAACCCCTCTTAGCTCTGTTTATCAGATAAAGAAACTGAGACATTTTGAGAGGTTCCAACATAATCCCAGATCACACAGTGTAAGAACTGGGGTTCTGACTTGGGCAGTGTGGGGCCAGATAATGCTAACTACTATTGTGTACTGCCACACTTCATTGGGCAAGATTACATAGCCAAAGAGAAATTACTGGATACTATATACTGCGTTGAACAATTGAATGTTATTAGCACAAAATTTGGTAACACCCTCTTAATCCTGCCCCTAAAGAAAGTCTTAAACAGATATTGCCTAGAGAAATTGGTGTCTGAGTTGAACGTTTTCCCCTATTTTGATTAAAATTTTGCTCAGAAAATAACTTCTAGGGCCTCCCTGGTGGCACAATGGGTTGAGTCTCATCCTATGTAGCTATCAGCAGCCACTGCAGCACGAGTTCCATCCCCAGCCAGGGAGCTTCCCACATGGTGTGGCAGTCCTCTCCTGTCTCGCCCGCTGCTCCCCTCAGCAATGTACTTCAGTTGATCCAACTGTTCTGCTCCCCGCTCTGTCTCTGGTGAATTCTCTCACCACCCCACACCCTTGGTCTTCACTCCAGTTCTTGTATGCATAAATAGATCTTTAAAAAAGAAAAGAACTTCTAAGCCAGAGAACCATGGAGCCCTTTCCTGTCAGCAAAGCAGGCCGTAGGCTCTTGGCAGTGATGGAAGCAGGAGGGCTCGGGGAGCCCTTTCCTTCTGAGGACCAGGGAAGGCCAGTTCCACAGCAGCTTTTGCTTGGTGTCACCGGCACAAGCGTGTTCAGAAATACAAGACTCACCCCGCCCCCAAATTCCTTACAGTGCAATGGGTTATTCTGTCCCTACCTTTACCTGGAAAGCTATGCCTATCATGATGATTGGTTTACTAGTTAACTTGGAAGTATCAATATGTCCTTTATAACATTCAAGTGTTTGCTTTTCCATCAAGCAATGGAAGTAAAATGTTGGTGATTAGTCTTTAGGGGCCTTGCTGTGTTCCATTTCATTGGACAGCCGAGTAGAAGGGTGATAAAAGCATGTACCCGGATGTCAGGCTGCATCTGGGTTCCATCCCATCCCTGCCACAGAAAGCCTCAGAGGGCCTCAGCCTGTTGCTATAACAACAGCACTTACTCCCTAGGGTGGTTGCCACACCCCTGAGGTCACACACACAAAGTGAAATTGTGCCTGGTTGTATGGCCAATCTTGACATTGTCCCCGATGGATTTGCTGGCAAATTTAGATAATCTTTGCATTCCTTTAGCATAATTCATGTATAGAGTTGAGGGCCAAAATTCTGCAGATTCTAAATAACTCCCTCTGGGAAGGAAATTAAACCTCTTGGTGTTACAGGGAGAGTGAGAGATTTAGCATTGGTCAGTTTTGTCAGATCCCAGCTCTGCCATAACTTGTGAATTGATGCACCAATTTCCCCTTTTGTAATAAAGGGATAATAGATGTCAGAAAGGGATATTATGAAGAAAAAAAATCACATGAAAAAGATTTTAAGTTAAAGAGCCTGCTACCTAGTAGGTGTTTGGGAAATGGTGATCTCCTCCCCTTTATGAACTTTAAAACAGCTTTTATTTTGAATTACTAGAGCCAATACTTGCTTTCTCACACGTGGCTTAATTCTGAGCCTTCAAATTAAAGATGGAAGGGAAGGTGTGTGCTCAGGGAGATTAATACGCAAACCACTAAGAATGGCAGCAGTTGAAGAACTCATTATTTTGAGTAGGAAAATGGAATTTTCACCCAGTTCATAATGATTTACTTAGTCCATTTGTCACTTCATTTTTCACTGCAACTGGGTTCCTGGGATGGGTTGGACTCTGATTTGAAATGTCAGACCCTCACATCTGGGCACTTGGAAGGCACTTTATTGTACTGGATAAGTCGCCCCCAAAAAGGTCAAAAAAGAATCTTCTTTCTAGTTAGGTGCCAACAATTAGTCAGGGTTGGAGGAAATAGTGGCAGAAAACAAACAAAAAAACTCCTTTGGAGGTACTTTAGACTCTGACTCTTTCAGAAAGTTCCAGAATTTCTAGGCATGTTAGACTCTGGTAACTGAGATGTTATGAAATCTCAGTACAGAAATAGAAAGCACCCCAAGTCCCATGATGCTCTGACTTCGAAAGCACATTGGGCTCCTAGCAGAGGACTGAGTGGGAAGGTGGTGGGTGTACACACCCCATTTCTGCTGCAGTTGGTCTTTTCATCAGCCACGTGACCCGGACACAGCAGGTAGAGCCCCTGTGTACTCATCTGACAGTGAAGAGGTCAGCTGGTCCGACTCTATTCCTTCCATCCTAGCTGTGTAGTTTTGTGAAATTCTATTTTTCTTCATGGTTCAGAATAAGGCAATTCAAAGACTTCATCCGCACAAAGAGGTTTTAAAATAGCACTAGCTATGAAATTCAGGTGTCTGTCCAGTTGTCCTCACAGCTGATTATTTGCAGGATCATCTGCCTCATTCACGGTGATCTCCTCCACACCCCACTCCTGGGACTTACCAAAAGCCAGAGAGAGTGGGCGCTCTGGCTGAGCAGGGAAATGTGCTTTGACCTGTGATGTAACAGTTGAATTCAGTGTGGAGGGTTACAGCTGGTCAGAGCTACAGCTGCTCCCGCCCATGACAACAATGGAGGTTGTCCAGGTCCTTGCTGGGGTCTTGACACAGCCTCTCTCTGGGCACACATGGGCGTGTGGGCTTCCGGACACCCCACAGCTCTGCCACCACAGCAGTGCCTGTCAGTGGTTTCTGCTTCGTGCCCAGATGGGGCAGAAATGCAAAGGTCTAAAGTGAGTATTTTCCTTCTGCCAGTGATAATAACTAAAAATAAATATGCCTTCATTCGGAGGCCACAGCTCACGAAGCCTTTCCACCGAGTTCATCTCATCAAATTTGGAGTAGACCAGCCCTGAAAGTCAGGTGGACCAACTTGATTCCTATTCATTTTAGAGATGAGGTAAGCTTGTAGAATGTTCTGACTTGCCCAAGGTCACACAGGTTTAAAGTACTGGCGAAGACTCAAACCCAGGTGTCCTAGATCTAAGTCAAACAAACGCTTTCATATTCATCTATGATACAATACACAAGAGCTTCGGATTTCTCAGAATTATTTCTACAATTCCTGAGGTCTTTTTTTCTGAGCATCCTTATGTGGAGCTGCTGAAATCCTGGTGAGGAGAATGTGCCTGGATCACAGTACCTGCTCTTTAACTGTCGGTATTTATGGAGGCATTTGAAATGGGTCGATAAAACTAATAATAATTCAAGAGTATGATCAGTGAGTGCTTTTGGATTTTTTAATGATTTAAATAAATGCTCCTCAGAAAGGGAAAGGTTTTGCTTGCTTCTTTCAATGACAATATAGGGTCTTAGCTGGATATTTCTGTTTTTATGGTGATACATGCCACGCAGAAGATTAGGTACTTAGTATATCCTTTATCTCATTTACTCTTTAAGGACTTCATCAAAGATCGACATCATCCCATCTTTTAATAATGAAATCTCCAACCCTGGTTAAGTAACTTCCAATCTAGGACTGGTTTTGAAGGCAATTAAACCTGTTTTAATATGGCATTTGAACTTTCTGTCTAAATGCACTAAAGATTAGTGATTAAGGCCTCAGCCTTAGAACCAGACTATCCATTTACTGACCAGATGCATGGTCCAGTGAATTCTATTGCTTTTCCTCGTTTTCTCTATAGTTTAATGTGAGGTGGTACAGCGGCAAGAAGACTCAGGAGCACAGGTTGTTTATGGAGCTGCACAGACGGGTCAAAAGGGAAGGAAGTTCTGGAGCCCTCAGTGGCTTTGGCAGGCCTTTTATGCTTTTTAATGGTCTCTTGTAGGGAGGCAACCAGGTACAGGGCAGGCAATGGGGCTGGGGGGCCGGGAGGCTGGCAGGCCCCCAGCCTCCCGGCCCCCAGCAAATCTTCACTTTCTCAGGCTCTTTGGCGGCGTCTCATGGCCTCTGCTGCACCCCAAAAGGAAGGTCCTCTGTTTCTCCTCTGTCTCCGCTGCTCCTGGTGTACTCTCCGCCGCTTCCGCTGCTGCTTCTGCTCTGCTTATAAGCCCAGTATCTGGCCCAGGTGCGCCCACTCACAGAGACCCACACCCCACTCCAGGTGCTGCCATCAGGCATGTGCGTAGGCCTGCAGAGGTCCATTACTGAGGGGAGGGAGGAAAAACCTGACAATTCTCACTTGCCCTACAGGTGGTAATAGCTCCTTACTTCAGAGGGTTCTTATGAGGATTAACTGAGACAATATGGCTACAGAACAGAGCCTTTTCATTTACATCTTGGCCACCATTTTTAATATATATAGAAAAATAAATGTGACAAATTTTAAAAGTTAACTCAGGCATGAAAAAAACTTGTGTATATATTATCCTTTAGAAGAAACAGCTTCAGTTAACTGTTCACATTAAGAATGCTTTAAAAAATGAAGTGTTAGGTGCACAAATCACACAGGGTGCTACATCACAATTTCCTTCAACACCTATCAGCTGGAGCCAACAAACATTTATCAGTCCACCATTTCTGTGGGTCGGGTATCAGGCAGTAGATTAATCAGTAATTTCTGACTCGGGCTACCGCAGGAGGTTGCAATTAAGGCGTCCACCAAACTTCAGTCATTTCATAGCTCAGCTGGGGGAGAATCTGCTTCCAACCTCCTTCGTGGGGCGTCTCCACGTGGCGCCTTGCAATATGGCGGCTGGCTTCTTCCAAGCCTCCCCAGTCAAGAGTCAGAGACCTAGAGCCAGCAGGATGAAAGTGAGTCTCTTTGTAACTTAATCTCAGACGTGACAACCCGTGACTTCTGCTTTATTCTGTTCCTTAGAAGTGAACTCCTAAGTCCAGCTCACACTGGAGGGGAAGGGATTTTGCAAGGCATGGAAGCTGGGATGTAGGGACCTTTAGGGGCTCGCCAGCAGTGACTTATCACAAAAGGGCAAATTGAAAGATCATTTGAGCCAGGTATGAGGCCAATTGAAAGGCAGGGGTTATTTTGGAGAAATTTAGTCAACTAAAATTTAGTTCTTTGCAAAAACCAATTTCCTGTTGATTCCTTCAGTCGGTATTTACTGTGTGGCTGGCTCTGTACAGAATGCAGAGGTGAATAAGGAGAACTGTTTCTTCCGTGGAGCTCATTTTTAGAAAATGCCCTTCCTGCAGCTCATATGTTGGGAGAGAAAAACTGAGTGCTCAGTGTTCGGAGAACAAAAGAGCACGAGGCAAGTTCTGTGGGGAAGGGAGAGAGGCAGAGAGTAACAGGCGAGGTGGCCAAGGCTTCCCGGGCAGGTGGGGAAGGGCACGGAGGCGGGTAAGGAGGAAGAGGAGAGCCATGGAGGGTTTTCACTGGGAGAATGAGAGGACCCTGCGTGCATCTCACAGCTGACCCAGGATGCTGTGCGCTGGGAAATCAGCATTTTGTCGCCATTCTTCCTTAGTGGTGCCCTTGCTATGGCAGCTACCACAGAGCACCACAAACTGTAAGGTTTAAACAACAAATTTATTGTCTTGTGGTTTTGGAAGCCAGAAGTCCAAGATTGAGGTGACAGGCCAGGCTCCCTCTGGCGGCACTTGAGACCCACGTGTCCCAGGGGTGCATTCTAGCCCCTCATAGTTCCTCAGTTAGTGGCACATAACTAAGATCTCCATGAGTACCCCCTGGGCTGGCCCAAAATTTTCCTTCTTATAAAAATACCGGGGTCCCACCCGTTCCAATATGACTCATCTTATTTCTTTTTTTTTTTAATTTAAAGATTTTATTCATTTATGCATACGAGAGCTGGGATGTAGGCCAGAGGTGGGGGGGGGGATGGGGAGGAGTGAGAGGATTCACCAGAGACAGAGTGGGGAGCAGAACAGGCAGATCAACGGAAATACACTGCTGAGGGGAGCAGCAGGCGAGACAGGAGAGGCCTGCTGCGCCATGTGGGAATCTCCGTGGCCGGGGAGCAAACTCATGCTTCAGTGGCTGTGGATAGCTTCATAGTGCTGAGAATTAACCCGCTGCGCCACCAGGGAGACCCCGATCTTAATTATTTCTATTTGCATGACCCTTTTTCCCGAGAAAGTTAGGACTTTTTGCAGTTAGGACTCACTGGAAGTTAGAACCCCAACGTGGGAACTTGAAGAGAGGGGTTACAATTCAACACGTAGCAGCTCTGTTCCTTATAGTCTCAGATTACTTGAGCGCTTCCTTGAAAATACAAGTGCTGGGCCTCCCTGGTGGCGCAGCTGTTAAGCGCTGTGCTGTGGAGCTGTCTGCAGCGCCTGCGATGCCAGTTCGATGCCCAGCCGGGGAGAATCCCACATGGCACAGCAACCTCTCCTGCCTCGCCCGCTGCTCCCCTCAGCAGTGTATTTCTGATCTGCCTGTTCTGCTCCCCACTCTCTCTCTGGTGAACCCTCTCGCCGCCCCACGCCTCTGGCCTGTACCCCAGCTTGTATGTATAAATAAATAAATCTTTAAAACAAATACAAGTGCTTTCACAGAGATTAGCAGGAAGAAGGCACCTTGGGAATAGCGAAGTGTGCCAAAGCCGAGAACACACCTCTCAACAGATCACCCAGGTCTGTGCAGCTCAGCCTCAAGGGGAGTAAGCAAAGGACAAATTTTGATAAAACTAAGATAGTTGCCAGTAGAAACAATACCATGTTTGCCCAGGTAGTTTTCAGCTTCTCAACCCATGAGTCCCAAGGGACCCGCCCCTTTCTTTCTCAGCCGGTGTGTTAGGATCACGCGTCGCCTCGCCAGGCCAAGGAAGGCTTCCAAGCACATCCATGTGATGAGCTCATCTGGAACAAGCCACCTCTTTAAATGAATTAATAAAATGCTTCTGATTTTTTTGTGCAAATTAGACCTGTTTAATATGAAGAAGGGAGGAGAAGGGTGCTGTGGTTTTGGAGAGAGGTGGGAAATGCCCTCAGCATTTATTACACTTAATGATGAGATATTGTTGCCTGGGTAGTTTGAAGGAGAAAATTTACATTAATGATATGTGTTGAAATGAATCTACATTGGTGTGAAAAAATTTGTTTCCTTTACTTTTATTTATTCTGACTAGTCTACTCATATTACTTGCTTTATTTTGCCTTTTCCTTAAACCATTGGACATAATCCCACTTAAGTTTCTGTATCAAAGATGACATCTGGAAGGGGCATAAAGGAAAAGAGAGGGGATAAACCCTAAGTTAATGACCTTGGAGACATACCTTGGACACTGCAGTATCAGTTCAAAGTCATTGAAGAGAAATATGCAAGGAAAAATCTGATTTATCTCTTGGGACTTCTCAGCACAGTTCAAAATACTATTAAAACTGTACAAAATCAACTTGAACTTGTAGTCACATAGAAAGTTATTTTTAAAACAATTGGCAATTTCAAAGTTCTTAAGATGTTAAAAGTGTGTTTGTGTTTGTGTGTGTGCAGGAGCACGCGCCTGCACACACACGCACACACACACACACACACACTCACACTTTTTTTTCTCCAGAACAATTGCAATACAACTAATGGGAAGGCAAAGAGAACATAAGAATGAGAACAGGTGAGCGCATATTCGGTCTTGGCTCTCCTAATAACGAGATGAGTGACTGACTAGAACCTCTAACCTCTGTGAGGTTCAGTTTCCTCACCTATAAGATGAAGGCATCAAATCTGGTCATTTCTGTGCCTACTTCCAGTTTTAAAATTTTATCATTCTACATTAAGACAATCAATAAGTGCTTGGCTGGATAATCAAATCTGTAAATGGGAATAAGAACTAAGGCTCAAACAAATTTGGGGTGCACAACTTTAAAGAGTAGAAGACTTGAATCAATCACTTCTTAATATCATCATCCCTCCATCTGACTCCAACTCTGTGTCCCCTGGACAATTATATGAGCCCCCAACTTGCTTCACTTCTCCCATTCTTGGCTCATGTTTTGATTATGTTGTTTCATTTCCCATTTCAAAACAGTTCAACAGCTCCCATTCATTCAGCGTGTGTACTGAGTACAGAACTATGTGTATAGGTGCTGCAGATATGCGGTGGACAAAGCAGATAATCTTTTGCTTTGTGATAGAATCTGTATTAGCAGAAACCCCAAGGAGACAAACAACAAATGAGTACACAAGTTATAATACTAGGGAGTGATAAATACAATAAAGAAAATCGAGCAAAGAAGGAGGTAATAAGAAAATGCTACGTTAAATGTGATGCTGATCAGTGAATTTCTGAGGGATATTTGACCAGCTACCTGAAGAAGGAGGGAGGTCACCAGGTGACTATCAAGATAACACCCTCTGGCAGAGGGGAGAGCCAGTGCAGATCCTGGGTGGGGTGTACTGGCTTGGTACTTTCAAATAATAGCATGTGGATCTGTTTCTAAAGCAGAGTGCGCAAGGGAAAGGTTGGCAGATGATCAGTTGGAGAACTAACCTTAGACCAGCTATTATTTTTGTTAAAAACAATTGGAGAGTTTTAAGCAAGCGTGTATCATGATCAGATTTGCTTTCTCAAAGAATCATTTTGTCTCACTGGTGGAAGTTTTGTAAAAGGGAGATGATAGTGAAAGCAGAGAGATCATAAAGAGCTATTGTGAATCACGGGTGAGAAGTGACGGTTCATACTGGGGTTGATGTCATAGGATGTATGAGAAGATTGGGACCAGATATATTTTGGAGTCGCTAAGATTGTTTATGGCTTGAAGGTGGAATGATGAGAAGAGAATTAAGGTTTATATAAACAATTTTGACGTAGCTTCTTGGTGCATATGATAGACATGCCAGGTGAAGGGAAAGCAGTCGATTTAGGAAGGGATATGTAAAATCAATTGTTGAATTCTAGACACATTAAGCAAAAGTTGCCTGTTAACTATCTTAAAACAGCTATCAGGCAGTTGGGTTTGAATACAGAGCTGGAGAAGAGGTTGAGGCAGTACAAAAACATTTAGAAATGAGGAACATGTTTGAAGCAATGATATTAAATGAAGTTATCTTAGGAAGAGAAGCACGCCAAAGAGAGTCCCGTGGTACTTCGGTGCTTAGAGTTTGGATCAAGAAATGATTCCTGGTATATCCTGTATATATTTCTGTAGGAGTATACATTTTCTATAGATTTTTGCAATTCTATCTTCTCTTTCAGATGTCATTTATCTTAGAATAAGTATTTTCTTCCAGAATTCTCAATATTGCCCTCATATATTCATCTTGTAGGTTTTACCTACTATCTAAAGGTAGAGTGTTTCTATTTGGTATAATTTTGTAGATTATTTTTTAGCCAGGAGATAATGTTACCATTAATTTATATGGAATGATTTTTCAGCATTCTCAGATCCAAAAAATTAATCTACCAAATCATTCCAAATGATTGGACTGAGCTTAACTTAATTACATTTTTCAAGGCTGATCTGATCATAGTCTGTGTTGAGTCCATCTACCAACAAAAGGGACTATGTGTGAGTGCTGAATATGGTACCATTCCCCAGGGGAGCCAAGCCAGCCGCCTGATTACTTTGGGCCATTTCCATCACGGAAAGACAGTGCATTGTTCTCCTTGGAATAAACACTCTGTCCATAGATTTGCCTTTGCCAGCAACACATTTGCCAACATCACCATCTACAGACTTAGAGAATATCTTATTCATTACTCTACAAAGCTTTGATTCTGATCAAATAGTTCATTTTGTAGCAAAGTGCAACGTTTATAGTATATACTGGTATTGCCATATTTCCCATTATGCTAAAGCAGACGGCCTGTTAAAACTAAAGATTCAGTTATAATTCGCCTGGCAACCCTGCAGTCTGGGTCAGCTAATCCTAAGGCCTGTTTGGCCACCATTTTTGTAACTGCCGTTCTGCAATCCTATACAAGGTCAGAACTGTCTGGTCAATAGCCACACTTTACAAAGTGCCTTCAAATCAATCAAGAACAGAAAGTTTGATCACCCTGGGTAGGGTATACATCATGAGGTATGACCCGGAATGTCCAGGGGGCTGATGCATAAACTTACTCCTGGCTTATATATCATGAGATATGACCAGGAATGCCCAAGGGGCCATTGACTCATCTATGACAAAGGGACCCCAGAAGCTGATCAGCGGAACTGCCTTGTTGGTAAGATTGAAATAATGACTGGCGCCCTAGGGCTTGATCTCAATGACAATACCGAGTCATCAAGCAGATGAGAAGTGCCTGGGGGGCAGACCCGCAACACTTGATACTGTATAGATGACAACACATTTTCTAGTTTCACTCCTCCCTTTTCTTTTTGTCTTTCTTCCTCTTATAACTGATGCGGTATGATTATTCTAGCAATAAAAAGGCCCGAGTCTTTTTCTTCAGCAGCATTCTGCATCCTATAGTTTGCTGCACGACTCCTGTTGATCAGTGTGGTGTTGCTAATGCAACACTGTAGAGCTGGAGTAATAGTCTTCAGTGGTACAGACCCTGAACCAGGGACCAATATGTTTTATTTTCATAGTGATGATTTTCAGGTCTGGGAACAAAGAGATGGGTCTGGAGGTGTGTTCTGTCACAACTACCCTAGTGGCAACTAAGTGAAATTTTTCCTTCCCATCCCCTTAATTTGGGGGTTCTGCTGGTTTAGATTTCTTTGTTCCCAAGACAGTAATTCTTCCACCAGGGGGCTCAACACACCCATTAAATTGGAAGTTGAGACTGTCACCCAACCATTTTGGGCTCTTTCACACTGAACCAACAGTCAAAACTAGGAGGTGACTATATTGGGGTAACTGATCCTGACTACCCACAGAAAAATAAGTTGTTACTATACAGTAAATCAGGGAAGAGTACATGTAGAATCAGAGCTCCTTTTACCGGGCCTAGTAATATTCATATAATCTGGAATAAAAACTAATGGGAAGCGGCAACAAAACAAAATAGTAAGCTCGATCAATATTCAAACCCTTCCTACATAAGAGCTTGAGTACCACCACCCAGTGAGGAACTTTGACCAATTGAGGACAAAAGGAATGTGGAATAAATATCTGGAGGCAGTTACAGAAATGAGGAGTGTGGTGGTGATATCTCCTTTGTTCTTGTTTTAATATAAATCTATTTGGATAGATAGGTAGGTAGGTAAGTGGTGGACAGATAGATAGAGGATAGAGAGATATGTTAGAATGAAAGATATTTAACCAATTTTTTTTAGTCATATACTATCTAGTGTAAGATATGTTCTTAGAGATTGACCTTACATCTCAATATTTAAGTTTCAGGTGATCAAAGTGGAAGTGTGACTCAGCTAGAAGAGGAATGAATGTCACTAAAAGGCTGATAAGGCAACATAAAAGATTTTGCATATCTTCTTTTGGGGAAAGAGGTTGCTTATTTTCAAATCTTAGCATGTTAGGTAGAAGCAGGATTTTGATATTGTCTTCACTTAGAAATTAAAGTCATTTAAAGAGGAGTGGACAGATGCCATATTGACAAGGAATGAACTGTGCTGGAATATGGTGCATTGACCTGGCTAATCTGGGAAATTCATTTCCCAGAATCCTCTTCTCTGTGTGGTTCCAAGTGAGACCCAACCAAGGAACATGGATGAGACCTGGAAGACTGAAAGGAAACAATGGCCCCTGATTCCAGAAGGTCTTATGGTTAGATCAATGACTACAGACAAGCACAGGGGAACAGAGCAGATTCCAGTTTTTTCTGACTCTCCTTTACTCTACCACTACCTTTCCTTTCTGTTGTATGGAATGTTGTCCCTGTTGACCAAGCAGGGGCAGGTGTAGTTACCTTGTTGACTTGGTGCCACTAATGTGATAGTTACATAGAAGCAACTGACTCCTCAAGCTACCCACAGCTTCCTTTCGATAGTCCCAATACAGGGACTGGGTTTACTTGGCTTCTCAGCTATTCCTTCAAACTCTCACCTACCCACCCTCACCAATGCTCAGGAGGGCTAGTTTGTGACATTTTCTGAACCTCAACTTCTCCTTCCCACACATTTACTTCTGCTATCGTGTGAGCTGTAATTCCCATGATAAATCCTTTCTCTTCTTCCCTGACTGACAGACTCATTGGCTTTCTAAAATTTCATGAATAACTTTTACTTGACCCAAACTCTAATGACCTTGTTCTCATGAGAACGATCTGGTAGCATTTTGTTTAGCTTCTTGAGACTGGTCATAAGGAAAAGGGAAAGAAATGCGTATTTTCTGTAATGATAACCTCATGTAATTTTTATTTTTTGTTAAGTTGCTAGACATTGGAAGAAAGACAAGATATCTCATGTTCTATTGGGCACAGAGTTAGGAGTACTAAAGACCTCCCTTAATCTACCCAACATGATCCTTAGAAAAAGTCAAAAATTAGGTAAAGCAAATATCCTTTCTATAGGTACTAATTATTTTTTTTATTGTTATTTATGTCTTTTACATTTTGTATTCCCCTTGGGCAGCCCACCACCAATTCACCCGTGATCCATCTCCATGGTCCCCTGTATTCTCCTCTCTTCCATTTTGTGCCCTTATCCTCCCCTCCCCCCACCCCCACCCCACCGCTGAGTGTCTCTCTCTCACCCGGCCTCCCTATAGTCCTGTTATAAGTGAAACCATTCGATATTTTTCTTTTTCTTTCTGGCTTATTTCACTGAGTATGATTCCCTCTAATTCCATCCATGTCGCTGCAAATTGCATGTGTTTATCTTCTTTCCATGCTGAATAGTACTCCATTGTGTATATGTACCACATCTTCTGGATCCAATCATCTATTTTT